>CABFOQ010001262.1:33328-57166 GCA_900660455.1 Gephyroberyx darwinii | reverse complement strand
GAAAAAGTTTTATTACTGGCACATAATGCAACAAAGACGTCAATCCACAATTACTTTTATAGAACATGGAAATACGTACTGCCAGACTTCTCTGACTGGGAGGGAAGTGTAGAGAATCGTAGTCACGCTGCTTCCATGTGATTCATACAGGCGGACAAGAAGCGCACCCTTTCTGTCCTCAGCCTGTGGGGATAAACTGTCATTAATGGGCTGGGTGGACTTAGTCAAACAAGCTCAAGCTGAGCATTTGATGAAATACCTGTTTTATTGTCTCAAGGATGACCGCTGCGGTGTTCACAGAGAAGGCACTCCATGGCACCGTGTCAGGGCAGCATTGGATTAGCCTCAAAGGGAAGTTCAGGTTGTATGCACACTGGATGACGGATGCATCTTGGAAGGAGCCTGCATTACAGCACACAATCTTATTACATGTCAGTTTCACCATTTATCATGTGCAAAGTACTCCACAAATACAGCTTGATATTTAGGAAAATATAAAGAATTCAAGCCCACCTGCATGTGGCATGATTGCGTAGGTGAAATGATGAGTCCCCATATCAGCATTGGCATCTGGGGCCTTAGGTGCTCTAAGGCTGAGACAGATCTGCTATTACTACGTGTGAGGATTATTTATATTTAGTGTCATCAGACTGGATTATTTGTGGTGGTGTTGTGTATGAACATTGGGAAAAAAACTCACAGAGATAAAGTCATAGTGTTCTTATGAACTGAGTAGCCATATTTGCAGTCATTCAACAGCGCAACTCCAAAATTGTGCTCCGATAGGTCAGCCCATTTGTGACCCCAAACCTGAGAATTAAAACAGCATGATGGAAAAGAGCATGTGTGTCATGAGTTTCATAGATATGTGGAGAGCGATGCATCGGGTGTTAGAACAGCATGTTTGACATTGGCTGTGAAATATGTTAAGTATTTAGTGTTCAGGGCCAAAATATTAAACAAGGTGTCGCTGTCTTAGTACCTCAGTAACTTCACTGTAATCACACCAATCATCCAGTTCATTACAGTGCCATACCTCAAATCTGGCCCAGTCCCAGGAAGTGTTCCTGTGTGTGGGTCTCTGCAGGTGGCCATACTGGATCTCATACGTAGCGTTGGGGCAGCGTACTCGAACCGGGAATTCCACCTTGAGGAACTTATGTGACTCTGCCCACTCCACCTGTATTTGGAAAATTCACGAGGTGGGTTATTAATCCCCCATTTCTTATTTTTGATCTTTATTTATATCCTTTTATTTATGTCTCTGTGAATCACTTGTGACAAACATGTTTTGTTAAAAGAATTCAAATGAATTTGACTTGACAGCATATTTTAACATTGATCTTTACAAATAAATCAACATGTAACAACAGCAATATAGTGTACCTGTGTGTTGAACTTGATGTAAGGGCACATGGCATCTAACACAATCTCCTGTGTGATGGTGCTCTTATCACTGATCCTGAGGGTGAAGCTGACGCTGCCCCGGAGGCCATCTGACGACAGCACTTGAACAGGCTGCACCACCTCCAGCACTGGCTTCCTATGGGGTCAACACTACAGCTGAGTCTATGACATTCATATCTAGACAGGATAAAAATATTGCTACTGCATTTGTTTCAATTGGATAAAGTTAAATATTAGCCATACAATGGCCACTAGTAATGACTGACACCTTGTCTGAAGGTGGTAGTCCATTACATCCCAAGCATCCCAGTACAGGGGGACATCATCAAACATGACAAACTGGTTTCCATGACAGCCGTTAGAGATGGCTTCTCTGAAAGAGACAGAGTGGAGACAGAGGTTAATTCAGCACTGTGGTGCTGTAGTCCACAATGCACAGGTGTTTCTTCATGTGGTCCTACCTGTTTTCATTGACCAGACACAATGATGCCAAACTCCCATCCTTGTTTATGGTAGTTCGTAAAATCCCATTCTCCATGAGGACAGTACCATCAGCCTGTAATGTTAATCAAGGCTTCAGTCAGTAAAGTTAAATTATACTAGAGCTGCTTTAACAAAATGCCCTCTGCATACAGCATACCTGAACAGTGACAGAGACTGGAGTGGCAGGCTGTGTGTCTTGCACGGTGGCCAAACCAACGCTGGGAACTCTCACCAGAGCTGCAACACCACAGATACAGAGCACCGGACATTAACGTGGATCGGAAGGCAACAACGTAAACAACTAATGTAAATGTCTAATATACCTAGACCAGGTTGGCCATCTCCATCTTGGAGTTGGATGACTTCATTGCGCTCCCATGGCAGAGAATTGAACACAGCCGTAGAGTCCCCCTTCTCTTCCTTTGACCCCAGAGCTCCGCATGCATCACGCAGCAGCCTGGCACCAACTCTACGGATATCTAAGACATAGAGCGATATGTTTTATTTTGAAAACCTCAATATGGCTGCTATGCTGTTTAAATGGACAGCTATTCTGGTCAATACAAATCTCATTTTTCATAATGTACCTTCATAGTAACTGAGCGCATCCTCCACAACCATCTCTATACAGCTACCAGGGATCACATCATGGAATTGGTTTAGAAGCAGCAGCCTGCGAGACAGAAAAACCCAAAACATTTCCTGCTGGGAACAACAAGACTATCCACCCCTCCTAAACCTTATTAAATTCTATTTGTGAGTCTGTACCTCCAGAGCTCCTGTAGCTGTTTCACAGGATATTGAAAGGCCTTGTGGCGCCACAGTGCCAGGCTGCTGGCTATCTCAATGTCATGTAGCAAGGTCTCACACTGGCGGTTCCCACGCTTGATCTGCAAAAATCAGACCAATATGAACATAGTTTTGACTACACTTCATCAAAAGGTACACATTTTAGATTCTGTTTGTTTTTATTGTTTTTTATTTTTACCACTATTGTGTCTACGGTATTTTTTGCCTATTTTATATTCTATTTGTGTATTTGTACTGTTTTTCGTTCCCATGCTCAATCCTATTACTTTTACTGCTGCAACGACCAAATTTCCCCACAGTCATCAATAAAGTTTCATCTCATCTCAAGATGAAGCAGATTTTAACCAACCAGGCCCACCTGTGCCTGTGTGGTGTAGGTGCCGTTGTGCAGTTCTAGAAAAAGCTCTCCAGTCCAGGTACACAGCAGATCTGAGTCGGCGTGAAGCTGAGAGAAAAGCTGGTCTGGGACGGACATCTGGACCCTAGGGAACATGGAAAAGTCATAATGGAAGGGAGGTGACCACTGGCCTTCATTTTGACTAAAACATGACTGTAATAACCTCAATTCTCTGCCACAACAATGCCACAATGACATCATCCATCAGTCATATCCTCTTGTATTCAACAAACTCATAGTAGTCTACTATGTACGTGATACAGTGCTTGTTTGAAACATGCATCATAGACGAATCCCACAGTATAGAGAAAGACATGAGTGATTTATTGTTGGGAGGTCTTTCCAGAATCGTTTAAATGACTAGAGTGGGCATGGTGAGTGTTTCTGGTGGTCAAACTGTTGCACAGGAACTGACTTGGGAAGCCCATCTGTATCCTGGATTCTCTGGAGTCGGTCTAGCATCAGCTGTGTGGGCCCCCCGCCACCATCACCAAAACCAAACAAAGCTGCACTGTGGTTGGCTCTGCCTTTGTCCTTGTTGTTCTTCACAGTGTTGACCAACTGGGGGCAGAGAAAAAGCCAGAGGAATTTGAGCATTATGAGAATTTTCCTTCACAAATCTAACATTCATGATAATATATGTGTGGGAAAGAAAACTCACTTCTTCAACCTTGCCCTTCATCTCATATGAATTCCCTGGAGGGAAATGAGTTAGGACGTGGGAGCCATCCAGACCCTCCCAGAAAAACGTGTTGTGCTTAGGAAAGATAAATAGTTATAAAATCAAACCGTTCATTTCACTTAGATTTACTGTGGTGGTGTTGGTGCAGTTACTTACGGGGAATACATTGACCAGGTTCCAGCTGAGCTTCTGTGTCAGGAAACGGGAAATGCCACTACCCTGCATTATTTGAGGAAGTTGGGCAGAGTAGCCAAAGGTGTCTGGCAGCCAAAACTAAAGAACACAGAGAAAAGATCCTTAAAACCTCCTTGATCCCTTACACAATTACAAAGTTTCTACAAATGTAGCAGACATATCATATGGAGGTTGACACACATTAGGGAGATCTAGTGTTTTATAAATCCCTACCTCTTTGCAATAAATTCCAAACTCTTGTTGAAAGAAGCGCTGGCCTTCCAGGAACTGCCTGACCATAGACTCGCCTGAAGGCAGATTACCATCCTGACATCCAACATTAACAGCACAAAATGGGTTATAAAAAAAAAGGTTATAAGGCAACAGACCCATTACAGTTGGTAATAAGTAATGATGTTCAAGAAATAAGAGATCACGCTTGCCATTTCCACCCATGTGCCTCCAACTGGTATGAACTGGCCCTTCTTGACGTAATGCTGAATCTGGGAGAAGAGTCCTGGGTACCAGCTCTTCACCCACTGGAACTGCTGGGCCTGGATGAAGACCAACGCGGTCAAATCTGAACTGCATTCTTTTGACTTGTAGACTGATCAGATGCACTGTAGTCGTGGGGAATTACCTGAGAGCAAGTGAATACAAACTCTGGGTTCTTTTCCATTAGACGGATCGCCGTCACCCAGCTTCGACCACATTTGCGAATGGTCTCTTCATAGGGCCAGAGCCAGGCTGGGGAGACAGGATCAGAATTATTTACTCATTAGCCAAAAAATGGGACTATGACAAGACTGTATGTGCACTGTCTGACAGTTTCCTATTTTGATGATGAACTGAGACCTGAATCTATGTGGCAGTGGCCCATCGCGTGGACAGTGTGCTGGCTTTGTCCATTCCGCTGGCTGAAGAACTTGTGGGCCAGATTGTGTGCTTTGGAAAAAGAGCTGGGATTGGCTGGGTCGCAGAGGTTCACCATCTCATTGACAGTGAAGAGTGCCTGGTAGCCTCGTTGCTCTTCTTCTCCCAATTTCTGTGGTGAGGGAGGATATTAATAGCATAAGCTTAACGTTTGTCTTTAGTGATCATCCATTTGCACAGTAAACTAATGCATGAACGCGTACCTTTACAATGTCAATCAGCATCTCAAAATCAGTCAGCAGCTCCCTTACATCCCGGTTAAATACCACCAGCTCAGCCTTCTGCACAGAAAACTTCCTGCTGGGGTCTGGGGCTGCAATCATGGACCCTTGACCAGCTCCAAAAAGTCCATTACAGGCCAGCTCCACATAAAGGGTGATACTGAAGATCAAGAGACACCATGAAAAACACACTGTAGCAGCTGAGGACTGGGCCAAAAGTCTGATATGCTAAGATGGTTACAGTCGTAGCAATGTACTCATGCTCTACGTTGACTGACCTATGTGGCTCCTCATCTTTCAGACAGTTAGTCAGGATGTAACTGGTCTTTTCACCTTCTTTAGTCAGCCCCTAGAAGTGAATATTTTACACGGTACAGCCGAGTGAAATCGAGACACGGAAAACACTTAGTAGCAGTATAGAATATAGTTGATTTCCATCTAGCCTGAGGGAAAAAGTGCAGAGCAACAGGAGTTGAAGTGAAGGCTGTTACAGTAGATGTTACCTGAACTGGTTGTTCATCTCTCCAAACCATTGCTTCCCCATCACTCTCCCACAGAAGATGAACCTCTTTCCCTCTCCAGGACTCAGGGATTTTCAGGGTCACTTTGAACCAGCACGTCCACCATCTGAAAAAGCATCAAACCTTGCTTAGGATTATTGCCCAGATCTGAAGAAATGATTTGGCAAAGAAAGGTGCTATAAAATATGATGTTGTTACTTACGTGGGTCCAAAGGTATCACCAACTTCATAAGGTGCAAAGTTCTGCCTGGCAGCCTCCACGAATGGGATCCGTTTAGAGGACAGGGACGAGGTGAGGGATTCAAGTGGGCAAGAGTCTCCATACAGTCTGCAAAGAACAATCACCTAGATCTTCAAACTGCAAAGTATACCATTCACATGATCTATGCTGAGAGCAGATCAATGTTCAAGTCACAGTAGCCTATAAAGAGCAGCATGATGAGCAAATATTATGAGTGACACAAAGCCAATCATCCCTTATGAGAAACAACTCAGATATAAGTACACAGATATCACAAGAAAACTATAGGAATGTAATATTGTAGTGATGCCACAGCAGATTAAATAGAATATGGTCACTATTAACTCACTATTAAGTACCACAGACACACGGTCTATCCTGAGCAGATTGGTGCCAGCTCACACTAGCCTGCAGCTATTAGCATGCAACTATTTGAGTAGCATGATGTGCTTGAAGTGCCAGATGAAGCGTTCATAGTATAGTTCATAGTAACTTATAAAGATGGACTGCACCAACAACAGACATCTATTTAGGCCCTACATCACCTGGAAGTTTTGTCAAAGTCCAAATTCTGCATGAAGCGATGCATGAAAGAGGTCTTACCGTCCTCTGAGATTGCAGTCTGTGAAATAAATATCTGATATAAATTTCTCTGCTCTCTCCAAAAGAGTGCGCCTGTTCTTTAAAACAGGCTGATGATACATGACAAATTAACGACGAATGCAACACGCAACACCTGTCTGCTGACAGGTCCTACCGCAGATACCGAAACAAGCCTTGTGCCGAAAATCGAGTGACTGCCGAAAATCGCCCCCACAACAGACAACCCAAAACTTTGTTGTTTGTAAAGAATTTGACCAATTTTGGTGCACATACATTTAATGAGGCACAGATACTTATGGAAATACAAATATCCTGTTTGTCGAAGCAGTCAATGCGGCGTCTAAGTGTATGTCTATGGTTCAACTTTCGTCACGACACCGGAAGCAGAACTCACTATTATTGTATTTACAGAAAATAGCCGCTAGGTGGCAGTGCTAGCTGTTAGACGGCAACCACCGACTGCAATAAATCAGGTCATTTTTCATTCCCAGCTGAAGAGCGTCAAATCAACAGTGCAAGGTAGATGCTGTCACTTGTTGAAAGGGTAACACTGAGGATATGAGAACCAAAATAATGTAAAATAGGTGGCATGTCCCTTTTATTTGGGTTTGTGAATATTATTTTGCAGGCTAGAAGTGATTGAGAGCTAAAACGTCTGCTAAAGCATGACCACCATTTATTCCAAAAAAAAGTGACAATTAAACTGTGAAGCATTTCTGTTATGGGTTGGAAAAAAGGTGAAGACGTTTGTAATAATTTACTTTTCACAGATGCAATCAAAACAGAGATGCTTTTTGTAACACCTTTAATATTAGATTCTGCATTAAGTTGAAAGCATGAAGCAGTTATGTACAGCAATTTTACACAAAGTAACAATTGAAAACACTACATTTGGCACTAAAACCCAGTTTACAAAGCAAAAATGTTATCCACACACATATACATGGCCATCTTATTTTAAGTTTAACGCATGCCTACTGGGATTTCAGTTTTTATACTAGATTTATTGTGACACTACATATCAACAGGATATCAACAGTAAAGTGAGGTCACAAGCAGCACTGAGTAGGCAAAATGGTCTTAATGTTTGGGGGACTGGTTGATAACACTTTGTAGAGGATATTAAGTACCACAGCCAAGACATCACGGTGGGGAAACAGTCACCTTGTACTCCCTACCAGTTCTGCCCTTTCAAATAAAAACAATGAAGAATGAAGCCAGCATTGATATTTATTGCCATTTCCTCATTTTACCAGATAGCATCAAAACATGATCCAAGAAATATGTCTGAATATATCAAAAACAGCAGTAGTTATTAATGGCCAGGGTGAAACCTGTGAGGATGAGATGATCTTATGTTCATTCTACAGTGGTCCTGTGGTCAACTACATCGGCTGCAGTCTAACTAAGAAGGTCACAGGAGGGCTGGGGAGTTAGTCTTGTGATCAGACTGGCGGAGAGGGGTTAGGGGTCAGCCCACATGAAGCCTGGAGAAACAAAAGCCTTTTTCTCAGCATTATTCACAGGGAAGGAACTGTGTGGTTCTGTGTTTGTATGGAGCAAAGCGCCCTTTTATTATAAAATCCATAGAGCAGCTCTAAGTACAGGGTTGGTAAAGCTGTGGTATAGCCCATCCCTCTCAGGGCACCCTACCATCAGTGGATGCCTGTCGACTCCTATCCCCCTATTGTTTGGACTGCGGTTGTGCTTTCCACCATTTCTGGACAGCCAAAAGGAACAGTTGCCACGGTCAGACTTGACCTGAGAATCTGACCGGTTCAGCTTTGGCCTACTAAGAAGCTTCTCCTTGTGAAACTCAGCACACCATGTCAGATAAATGCGTGGGACTTGAAGAGAACAGCTGTTACTCGTGCTCAAAGGAAATAGTCATACAGCATAAAAACACCCTTTTCAACATCCATTATGGACCTACCATGTTCTGCTGGCCACAACAAAAAGAAGTCCAACCGGATTGTGGCTGGAAAAAAATAGACTGCTTCCCAAAATGTCACAACAGCATGCAAACGTTGTCTTCTGATTTGAGTGAACCCCAAGTTCCACACATGTCCAAACTGACCCATACGACAAGTTCAAAACATAAATACAGTATGAGTGATAATGGCATTGGTCTTGATAGGGTGTTGAAGGTTCATTATAAGGGCTCTCCTCTGTTTGAGTTCCTTTGAAACAAGGTCCAGTATGAGGAGCTATACTCTTGAGCCATACTCATCTCTCTCTCCAATGTTGTACACAACGCCTTTATTCTTGTCCTGGTGGGCATCCGATCTAAGGAGTAAATGATACAGAGGTATACATAATTTAATTCTTTCTGTTACTGAAATGTAGTCTTCTTCTTGAAGTTGTAGTATATAATATTTGATTCAATTTTCTAAAAAAAAAAGCTCTGTGATCTTCATGTTTTTTTTTTTGTGAAGTTGCTGTTTAGTGCCATGATACATGAATAAGATTTTGAGGCTGTGTAGGTAACTTTTATTTTCATGATATTTCTGTCGCTTAAGATGGACTCTTAGAAATTTTATCCCCGTTAACAATTCCTGTTTATACAACAGGCAATATTGCCCATGTCCTTTTACTCAAGACCTTACCCGTCTATCATCAGAAAGAAATGGTGTTGCCGTTTTTTTGTTATAATAAAATATCAACGCTTTGGAAGTTGGGAAGAGTAGAAGAGAGCAGGAACGTTTCCCATAGTCTAGTGCAGAAATCCCATCTGAGATGAACCAGGAGCTCAGTCTCTCACCTCCAAAAGTGTTTTGTACATCATTACCACAAGGGAACGTAAGAGGGTGTGATGCCCTCTTACAGCGGGTGTTTTCACACGCACAGCACATTTTACCAGTGGAGTAAAATGTCCTGCCCTTTTTGTGGTTCTCCTCTCTATTCCCATGCTCCCTCTCATTCATATATTGTATCTCGTGGACATATTTTTTCTTTTCATCAGATCCACTTTTCACACAGACAGACATCCAGCTGCATTTATTTGTTGATGCAGTTACAAAACCTTCACACAGATTGCATGGCAGATATTGCATGTTGGATGTCTGAAAATGTCTTTAATGTCAGCAAATCTGAGATTGTGCCATTTGGTCATTAACACCACGTCAAATTCACAAATACCTCGGCATCATGAAAGCTAATGTAACACCTACTGCTGGAAATCTGTGTAATTGTTTTATTCTGGTAATCATGAAAAATATTTGAAAAGGCTTGAAAGTATTTGAAAGGCTTATTTTATCATTTTAAGAAATATTTTTAACATTGGTTTGATGTTAAACAAATGTTAAAATTTGTTTCTCAGCTGCAACAACTTCAGAATGCAGCAGGTAGGCCTTTAAGATTCAAACTAATAGGGAGATTATATACATACAGTTTTATCCTCTCCACATTGGCTTCCAACTAAGCTAGCCCCAATTTGTATACTGTATATACACTGTATACAATTTAAATTTTGCCTTCCTCCCAGGGTCTTCTGACCATTTGAAAGTCTAAAATTTGTTTAAATCTCTTTGTGAAATACTGTAACTATGTTACAAAAATTAAATCCTGAATATGATTATTATCCATTACACCCTCATCTCAAGCTAGTTCTCTCATTTCTAAAAGTTAATTCAGTTCTCTGAATCTATTATTGACTATGTACTATATCAAATCTGTGCTAAACACAACAATCCAGACTCCAGAAAATATACACCACGGTGCACCTCTTATGGAAAACCATGATCACCACAATCTTGATTTAAGTGATTTCACACTGTCTAGTGTGGCACAAATGAGTGTACAGCTACAGTTGAGGTCAGAAGTTTACATACACTTACGGTTAAGCCATTAAAACTAAAAGAATCACCACTCCAGAGACTTCATGTTACCATACATGTCTATGGGCAAGTCAGTTAGGAGATCTACTTTGTCCAGAATAAAAGTAATTTTCTCACAGTTGATCAGAGACAGATTTATTTCATTTTAAATTAACGTAAGTGAATAAGTAAACGTCCGACCTCAACTGTACTTCTCTTGAAATATCCTCTGCAATTGTCCAATTTATATAACTTTTTTTAAATGTAACTTTTTATATATATACACCCAAAATAAATCTTGGACAGCTCTGTTCTGAGTTTGCTCTACCGCTTAAACATATGCCCTCTTGATGACAGGAACGTTTTGGAAAAGCCCTATCAGGCACATAACTACAAAATAAATGATAAATGATAATGATACATAGATACATCAGGCTCCAGCTCTCAGACAGTCAATTCTCAAGTGTCAAGTCTTGACTATGAAAATCATCAAGTTTACCAGCCCACCCTGCCCTTTCAGTATTATAGCAGCATGGTTTTAACAAGCACAATTATGGTCTGTTCTGTTATGTTGGTGTTTCCCCTTTACCTACCTTTTTTGCTTTATTTGGCAGCATACTAAAAAGACAATGAGAACAAGTCCCAGTGCAGAGGCCAACACTGTGGACACCAGTACACCTGCAAGGTATGGGAGCAACAGAATCAGTAATCACCAAAGGCAATAAAGGATATAAGGATAATTGGGGTCTTGGACTCAGTGTGTGTGTGTGTGTGTGTTTGTGTGTGTGTGTGTGTGTGTGTGTGTATGTGGTTATGTGATTTCAAACTTAAAAAAATAGGCCAAAAGACTAGAGAGAAAAACAATCACAACGTATACAAAATCCAAATGTTAAAATATTTCAGTGGCGTTAAAAATATCTGCTATGTCTTGCCATGGTGAGATTTTTATATAAATATCTGAACTCACAGTTGTTATATTCTACACTATTTACCTATGTTCTGTCATACTGTATTAGATATCCACACATATCCATTGATAGTTTGGTCATTTCTATTCCTTTACATCTACAAACCAGATTCCTGAGTCGACGTGGGGACTCACAGAGATAGAAAGGCTAATTTTAACTCTTGTGTTACTCATATGCTAAAACCCTAAGAACATTTTAGTGGCCAGTCTACTATACAGAAAGTGAGAGTCACGTGACGCTGGATAATTATGAGATAGCCATGGAAAGGATGACATGCAACAGGAGGGAAAGTACAATATACAAAATACAAAAATACAGAAAAGCAACATACCAAGATTCATCCAAGACAGGTCAGCTGAGTAACAGAGAAAAAGAGAAAAGAAAAGTAAAAGTAAGATTCATGGAGGAAAAGACACCAATACCATCATAGGAAGAAGAGTCAAAAGGAAAAAAATGACCATTAATAACTTATAAGTCTTAAACTTATATAATAAGTCATCTTCACCACAGACAGTTCTTTAAATGACACTAGCCGGCGGTTTTCACAGTTCAAACTAACAAACAAGTTCAGACAAATTCATGAACTTTTTGCTGCAAAATGGTGACATCAGTTCTTTGCTCCTGTCATCCCTTTGCTCTGTTTTTGATCAGTCTGTCTACTCACAGCATTTAAACCTGTCATTTACCGTGACAGGCATGTGGCCAATGCCTGCCTCCTCATAGAGAGGGTTGTTAAGTCACCCCTGGACTCTGGTCATGTTTGTTACCATACAGACACTATCACACCTGTTCTCAAAAAAAAAACCTTGCCTTTTTGCCAGGGATGTAGAAAAGGGAAAACCCACCTAAACTCAGTTTACCTACCTTTTCATTTGTGGAACAGAGTTTCCTCAGCTTCCTCAACAAGCTGACAAATTTTTTCATGACATAAATTAGTAGTATGCATCATACTAAGTAATATAAACCAATGTAGGTGATGTGAAATATTAATTATTGCTTTTCTAAAAATAGAATTGCTTTTTGTTGATAATGGTCACTGTTTGATGATCACCACCTGAAGGTCTCTTCCCATTATTTTATTTACCTACCAGTACATCACTGCTTGTCGCAGACACCTCACTCTCTCCATCCTAGAGTTGTGCTCTGCCTCACAAAATCATTTGAGTTACAACAAGCTCCTGGACCCTTTTCAGTTCAGAAAAAGCACAGAGCCTGCACATGGCTAGTGTGACAAATGACCTTTTGATGGTTTCTGTCTCACATTACATGAGTATCCTCATCCTTTTAGCCCTGAGCACAACTTTCAAATTTTCTCCAACAGGAAACAGTAAACAGCATCAAATCAACCACATCAACTGCTCCTTATGGTTTTCCCCCAAGGCTCAGTGCTTGTCTGATGAAGGGCATTGTGGCTTGAAACATCACCAGGTGGTAATAAAACTTTTATTTTGTCCTTGATCTGCCCAGCACCTGCACTTAAAACTGGGATATGCGTGCCTCCTTTCTACTTCTTCAGTCCCTGGCTCCCTTCTCTTCTGTATCCCTTGTGGCCATATAATCCAGAGCCACAGTCTCAAATATCACCCCAACGCTAATGACACTACCAAATTATACACCTCATCTGCAGTACACGTTCCACTACTGCCTACATAGGATGAAACCTTGATGGTGATGTAGTATTGGTAGCTGCTTCCCTTCATGCTCCAAACTTGGGAGTGCTCCCCATTTACACCATGTCTTTTGAAACACATGACAAGGCATGACTGCCCTGTGTCACCTCAGGAGCATTTCTTTTCATTCGTAATTTTCTTTATTTCTAATGCCAAATGCATTATCCACCTATTAATTACCGTTTGTCGAGATTATTGCAACTCCATGCTTCACGGTTCCTTACAATTATGGAGCAGGTTACTGTAATTTCCAATTCTGTTGCCTATTTCCTCATATGCATTACCTCTTGCCAGCACCTCCAAGATCTTCACCTGAACTTTGTCTACCAGAACTTTGTCTACTAGCTTCCTGTGACGCTGAAAAGGTTTAAGCTGGAGAAAATGAATGAATTAGTAATAATACTAGTTATATGAGTTCAGAGTAAAAGGTATAGGAGGAGGGGAAAAAATATGCTTCATATATAATGCTTTTATTCAAAACAATGCCAAATCTAGTGGCTTCCTTACTTATTTCAAATGGCATTTAGAACAGCAGCACAAATTTGTACAGAATCCAGAATGTTGAAATGCTTAAGCTCTCATAAACGCTTCTGGTTTAGCTGCCTTTTCCATTGTGCAAGACAATAACCACAATTACTACTTACATAGCATAGCACTAAACTTTCCAAATAAAACTCTAATCTCATTTCCAGGCACTCTTTGCGTGTATTACATATAGCGTCATGGTCAGTTTATAGGCAAGCAAGGTTAAGCTAGAAAACTCTCCAAAGAGACAAAATTCCCATTGTGAGATAATATACCCTCATTCATCATTTTGACAATATAAATCTTAAATGAACATAATACACTTTGCAATTCTAGTTTGCATAGTATCTTAAAATGGCACAAATGGGAATGGCACAAATGGGAATGGGAATGGGAATTTTGTCTCTTTTGAGCAGTCATTGGTTTCAATATTTCAATATTTCAATATTTTCTTCAAAATATTGAGCCTGAGTACTCATTGTAAGAACAGTAACTACAGTAAATTAAGCAAAGCTACAATCTTTTTCTAACAAAATAATATCATGATTATGTGCACATACTAAAAATAATAATTTAATATTAAATAATTTTGTGAAAAGTCATCAGAAGATGACAGTTTGGTCAGGAGAACTTGGGGCTACAATGTGTTGAAATATGAATCTTTCATTCTGGGATACACACAACTGATGTTCGCTAGAGAAGTTGACATAAACTTATTTGTTTAAGTTTTTTGTTATCTACAATATCTTGTCAAGAATATTTCTAGTCTTCCCACTCCATTGGCAGAAGCCAGGGATGTGGATGACCCTGACTGTGGGATTTCCCGGGCACAGTGGCAGGGGAAAGACCTTCATACTTTGTCAGTGGCACAGTATGCTTCATTGTTGTGGAAGTGTCCCACTGGCCCATCGATGCTTTGGTCAGAGAGCGATCTAATTCAAAAGCCTCATCTGTTGGCCGTCCACGGAGGATATGTCTGATGGTGGGGAGGGCTAAGTCTGACTTACAATCCAGGTAGCTCCTGAAGTTGAGCTCAGGGAAAACTATATCTTTGAGAGCCTGAACCAGCTGACTCTGGGATTGAGTGTGGGATTGTCTGAGCTGATGGATAACTCTCTGTTCCAACGAGACATAGCATAATGTGTCCTCAGTAAGTCCTGACTTTCCCACAGCGCGGTTGGTCTGGCTCTTTTTCTGTAGAGAGGGTTTCAACCGTTGTAGTTTGGGGTTGGCCAGGGTCCCACTGTGCTGGTTCTTGAGGTCTTTCCACTTCTTGCCATCACGAGGCTTTTCTGAGCCACTTGGTAGGAGTTGATAGAGCCCTTCGTCAGCCAGGTCTGCTAGGTCGCCAACCAGTAGCTGTTGAATGATTTGCTTCCTCACAAGTGGAGATGTGACTGTAACAGTACCATGCAGTCCTCTGCCTGCATCAGACACAGAGCCAATCACAACTTGTTAAACAACCCAGCTCAAGGGATATTCCAGGGAATGTCTTTGGCCTGCAGGCCCGGCATGCAACAGTGCTGCCTGTAGTGGTAAACCGAATGCATAAGCCATCTCGTGCTGAATGCCACTCATGAAAGCCAGAATAAGAGAGTACGCCGCACTGCCATGTCAAAACAGATGTGCCATTAGAAAAGTATAGCCCTGAGAGAAATGAGGAAAACATGCAAATTCTTAACATACAGCAGTGTATGGCACTTAGGTCCATACAGTGCGGTAAACCACCACTAACTTAAAGTACGCCTTTGAAGACAGATTTATGGGCTGTAGAGTAGTTTGTTATGAAAAAGGAATTGTTAATTTGTTTGCATCTTGAAGGATGGCCTACTTTCCAACAAGCTCATCCCTCTCAATCAACTTTATAGACGATTCTGAATAACATCAAGGCAACAGCTTAACCACAAGCAGGTGATACCATACAAGCAAATGACAGCTTGACAGCCCTGTACCTTACAGAAGAGAAAAATAACACCCACACCTCATTCAAACCAAACTTGAAGCCATTTTTAAAGCAGTGCAGTGGCTATGCCATTCAAACAAATATGGTGAACTTTGCCCTCATGCTGCAATGTCAAGGCAAACCCATTTTGAAGACCATACTTACCATCCTTAAAAGATACCAGGACTACTCGGTTGTCAGTGAGTTGTAGTTTCCTATAGTTGTCATTCAGAGGCACAAGGGCTGAATCCTGAGCATGGGTGGAGTAGATGGAAGTTGCTAGGGACAGAAACTGGGGAGACACAACAAAACAAACACATTAAACATAGAGAGATCCAGACCTTAAAAAACATTTGCAGACTAATTTTGGTTGAATTCAAATGCTAGCCCCTGTGAAAACGTCTGGAACATTGATGGTAAATCTAATTAAACAGAATAGGCCTATTTTAATAATTGCAAACCTACTTAGAGAGGTTAACAGTGATGAAGCACCTGTTTGCGAGAAATTGTCACATGATTCCTGAACACCGTCCACATCACGCTAGGATAGCATGGAGGAGTCGTCAGTGACCCATCATAGCGGTAATACTCATCCAAACGTGCAGGCAGCAGCGCTCTGATGTTGAACCCTGGCACCTGCACTCTCTGATCTGCCAGTTGAGATGCACAACGCAATTAATTTCACTATGAAACACCAATCTAAGTGGGAGTAAACTCTTTTGGATTAGGTTTTCAGAATGAATGCAAGTGGATGAAGATGCAGAAAAAAGCCTGACTACTGGTGATGTCTGTGGATCTCCAAAGTAGTTGATGTTGGTGGTTAACAGCTCATGAACTTATATGTTGTGTGCTAAAACTGGAAAATGTTCCACCAAAGAAGTGAATATCTCTTTAAACTCACCTCTGTATTTGATACCATTGATGAATTTCAGAAACTGTTCGAAGGCTGGATTGAACTCCCCAACCTGTATGTAAAGCATATTTAGAAAGGACTGCTCCAGAGGCATTCAGTATTAAGGTCACTTTCCCAACCCGCTGACCCTCTCCGCAGAGTCTCACCTCAATCAGAACACCCAGCACAGCCAGGCCGTCAGATTTGTCTACAGCCGTGGAAAGGTTGTCGAATTTGTCCGAATTGAAGTGGACAACATGCATCTGTGAAAGTGAAGAGAAAAAAGTCAAGATCGTGAGCCCCATAAAAGTTTATATATGTAATCAGTCACAGCCTTTATCTTATACTTCATCTTTATAAATACACTTTATGGCAAACTGTTGTCACTAAACATATTTTTTCCACATAGGTGTTAATTGGATTGGAAATAGCTGGTAATGTTCAGCTGATGGCATACTGATGAGAAGTCTGTGTGTTACAAGAAAAGAGTGCAAGAAATATTGGAGTTGGTGGACCATTACAGCACAGGAGTAGCTACCAGGTTTGTAGTTGTTTTGTCTATGATATTGTGCATGTGTTCTGTGTACCACAAAAGCATGTTAGTCATGCAAGTCAAAAATGCAGAAATTGTATTTATGGACTATGGTCTGTCCTGGGAAAAAGGGGGACAATTCCACTATTTCTGGGAAATGTTCAAATTTACATCATTCCATCCCTCCAAAACAACATGTCATCAAGGAAAAGTAAGAGACTGTGGTTGTGCAGTCTGGAGACACTTGAAAAGATGCATGCGCTTGACGTGTCCACTGACAAACTCAGGTCAAACCACAGCACCTTAAATGTGGTTGTGTTGCAGCAGGAGCATGGTCCCATAAAAGGACACAGGTTGTAACAATTTCAGCTTCTACCCACAGCCATTTAAATGAATGTTGAATGATATAAAAAGTCACATGTTTTTTTGTTATGAAGTAGAGTGCCGTCAAATTTGCCTTTTCTTTCTTATAATAAACTGCATGACTCTTCCTCGTGTGCAAAACTGCTTACTGGGCTTAACACATTAAATAGCCCAGACAGACACTCTGTTCAAGAGGTGGTTGAAAACCCAAGCATATAATAGTCTAGGACTCTAATCCACGAAAAGCCTGGAGAAATAAGAGGTGCTGATCGTACTGCGGTTGACTGAAATTACGTCTTCGCCTGTTGGTATGTGCAGCTATGTAGCAAACTATGTACATTTCTGGATGTTAAAATGTTAAGGCATATATTTTGATCTGAGGTTAGCCCTATGTAATCGGGCACAGAATGTTTTATTCCTATTTACTGTGTACACTGCAATTTGGCAATTTGATACAGTCATAATATTTTAGTGAGCATAACAGTGAGCTCCTTCTAATCTCATTGGCGGTCTAGCCTCAAAAGTCATTTATCGTATTCTTTATCATATTCTTCATACAGTGGCCTGCCTCACAACTGCTTGTTTAAAGTTACAGTGTGTACAGTTGCAGCCTCTTTAATTAGAATGACGCATGGTTTCAGATGTTTTATACAAGCATTCAATTATACTATGGAGTCAATTACATAAAGTGGATAAAGTGGAAGATGCACTCTCAGCTGCTTCTGAAACCGTCTAAAGGGTGGATGCTACAAACTGCATGTCTGCCACAATGCTGAGAAACTGGGACAGGAATATGCACATAGGCAGCTCTTAATAGTTTCTTCAGCCTGAGCAGCATTGTCTGAAAGCCTTGAAGGGTGTCACTGGGTCTGGTCACTCTGCCAGTCAAATGTCACATGTTTAAGTCATAGAGTATTAAATCATTTGTCTGGACTCTGAGATGCTGTGGCATGATGCTAAGACCGGTGAAAGACCTTCAAACAATGATAAATGACCCCTCAATTTTGCACCCACCGCTCGAATAAAAGTGCTTCAGTAGAGGGTAGACAGAAGTGCTCTTTGCTCTGTTTACCTCTGCTGCATACTGCTTACTGTTCACCATGTGTTCAGAGCCAGCGAGCCTGTTGGAGGAACCCCAGTGGAAATGGAGTTGAGCTGCAGTATAGCGATGAGGCAGGCTGGAGATGTGCATCTTGGAGGGCAGTGATATTTGCACTGTGGCCATAAAGACAAAAACCCCACACATAGCAGAGCAGGGGAGGGAGTTACATCAGCTGACCACTTATTTAATAATTTGTAATAGTGCATTAATCACAAATTTGTATCAGGATACTTGGTGGTCAGGAATAAGCACGCTGATATCAATTTACTGAGCGTATCTTATCAAAAAGGAGGATCAGGAACAAGAACAATGGAATCATATGAATGATTCATATGAATCATGTGAATCATCTGTTTGATCTCTCCAACACCTAAACTGAAGAATCCAACAAGGCTGGCCCTGTGCTGTCAGACGTATCTTTTAAAAGCTTTTAGCTGTGTTTGGGATATGTGTCAGAGTGACGCAGCCACATGCCACTGTCCAGATGTTTGTCATTTAGACACTGTATGACAAACGGATGCTTAAAAGTAAAAGAACTGTGTCAGCATATTTCAGACACGCGTCATGCTGATGATGCCACTGAGCTAGTGGCATTGTAACCCATTGGGCATGCACACATAAGCACTTGGGTGGTGAAACAGTGGCTGCTGAGTACCAATTTATTTATGCCGATGTAATAGCCATCCTAATGTGACCAAGACAGGGCAGATATTACATGCATAATATGCAACAGATGCTTTCATGGAAATTCCTCATATGTACCAAAAACTTCATCATGCTTCGAGAAACATGTAAGAAACAAATCTAGTCAGTTCTGCGGCAAGCTGTTTAGTGCCACAGTTCACACCACTTTTCTTTGACTGCAACTGTATATCTTCTCTTGCAACAAAGCAGAATTGTGTGTGGAGTAATCACATTCATTGGCCTAAGTAATCACAATAACTTGTCTTTATGTGGTGCATGGGCATTGTCGTCTAAAAGCTATATTGAGATCTAGCAATTCAATTTGGGTGTGTTGAGAATAGATATCAAACAGAATTGTGGGAAATAAACTGATGCAAGTTTCTTTTGTTATGATGCACCAGACCCAGTAGGGACGATGACTAATCTCTGCTCATATTTTCCCAGACTAAATATGGGGCTCTTTATTTGGGTGAAAGGACAGCAACGATAATAAGAGAGTGATTATGTAAAATTGCTGTGGTTGATGAAGAAAGACGATCCTCCTATCATTTTCCTTAAGTTGACCCAGAAAGACAAGAAGAGACTATTCCTCCCACATTTATCTGGGACCATTTCTAATGAGGCCATTGAAAAATACATTTCTTCAGTTTCAAGATTTCTATGTTCTATAGGCTCAAGCCATGCAGAGTCTATCACTGTACCTTTATTAAAATAGTTTTGTTAATTGTGATGGGTTGAGTTTAAAAATAAAGCTTCATTTATCAATTCTACATCATCGTGTAGTTCATGGATAACATTGATGATTCATGCTCACCAGAATGTCCATTGTTTCCAAGAGTAAGCTGCTCATCGGCTGACAGGTTGTAGTTCTGGACCTCAATTGGACGTAAAGTAGGGTCAAACCTTAACAGCTCTGGCTTGATGTCTATTGGAGACTGGAATACCCCACCACAAAAAGGATAGTGCTTGTACCAATGCTGCTGTCCCTCCGGTCCTGCAACAGTATCAACATAAATCATTACCTACCTGTACCTGTACCTGTTGCAGCCCAAATGATATTATCACTATAGCTTCAGGTGAACAACATAATAAACAGTAATAGTGCATATACTGTAAAGCATCAGAAATGTGTGTTTCTCCAATGAAAATATTATGGGGTTGCTTCAAAACCTGAGCAGTAGTTATACATCACATGGCCTTTCAAATGTTAAACTGTTCCATCTTAAAGGGCAAACGAGCAAAGCATGCCCCAATGTGAAGTGAAGGAGAGGATGACTTCAGAGTACCAGGGCTTGTCCTGGCCTACTGGACACCGTTATCTGTAATCAAACTGAAGTATTATTATCTGCTTACAGCCTGGGAGAGGCCTGTGGCTTGCTCCTTGCTGCATTGAAGGCAGTGAGAGTGAGAACCAGGCTGTTGTTAGCTGGGAGAACCAGTGAGAATACTGTCTCTTTCCAAATGAGAGGTTACTATAAAGCACAGAACACCAAAATGGCCACTCTTCAAGTCATGCACTATGTTACATCAGCTGAGGGTGTCTGAGGAAGCAATGGAGCACACTGGCCTTGGAAATAATGCACGGGAGAGAGACAAATGATAATCACAAATTGATTTTGAAGAAAAGAAAATCAGGTTCTTGATTTCAAGTTCTTGATTTCTGGGATGATTTCATTCAGCGTGTTGACTGAAGGGTAAGGACCCATGCTGAGCTTTCCTACTATGACATTCATAGTTTACTAAGAATGACCCTCTCAAATCAGTGATAAAACCCAATGGTAGCTGAATAAACAACTCAGTGAAAGGCATTGATTGTAGCTGTGCTCTCATCACTGTTGCATTTTAACAACCAAGTCATTATCCATTCAGAGTCCATTTAAAGAATTCACCATTCAACATATGCCAGATGACTGTCATTCCCCCATCATGACTGTCACTTCTCAGAGAAATGTGAATCGATTTTTCATGACATGCCAAACAGCATCAAGAGAATCTGTGAAGTCACTGAACACTTGTTTGAGGGAAAACTCAAAGTTCAGACTAGGCAAAGTATTCCTATAATAAGAAAGAAAGTTATTCTCACAGCTATAATTACTCAATGTCAAATTTATTTGCTGTTTAAATTAGAGCCGGCTTGCCCTCTCATAATCAGTGGCCTGTGGTGGCCCTTTAGTGTTCCCTGGCAGAACATGACTGCTGGTAATTTTTAAAACCTTGGCATTCTGTTGTGTAAAATGAAGCAACAATTGTCTGTAGAGTAAACCCTTTAACTGCATGATATCACTGGTCAAATAAAAAGAAAAACAAAATCAGAATAACAGAGTAGGGTGAAAAAACTACAATAGTCATCATCAATGTCATTTATTTAACCCCAGGCAAGTAGGGAAAGACTCCCTGTTTCACCAACACTCAGAGGTTGTGTTGAGGTGAAGATGTAACATATGACTCAGCTATGCCCCCATCAACAGAAAGTGCTACCACCCCTCCAGACTACTGACTACAGTGACAATGTTTCTCTAGGGTTTGACTGTAACTGAGGATGAAATCCATCACACTGCACTCACATCATTGTCATCATAAAATCCTCCACAACAGTTTCTGATTATTTGTTTGTTTCATTTATTAAGTGTAATAGACTGAATGCATTTTTAGAAGGTGCAAATAGTATGGATCATTATACGCACACGTTTTTCTCCGAGCTCGGTAATCAGCACTGGGGGAATCACCAAGATATTTTAAAGCCACACTGATATTCCCGTTAATATAAATTGCATCTTTTTCATATTATTTTCCCTTTTCTGAATGGCCACACATAGAGAAAGGTATTTTCATTAATGCCAAGCCATGGCTGTAATAATATTTATAACATTGTGGATCAGCCTTTCTCGGTGTTCCAAGTTAAGCAAGTATCATTTTCACTTACTATAATTATTCGACCATAAATTACTGTGCAGAAAAATGAGATCATCTTCAAAAAAGCAAAGCTTTCTTTTTCGCCGTGATGTGCTTGTGCAAAATAACTCATCTCAAAAACAATACAATCAATTAGACCAGTGTGTTTGTCCAAGATTGAGATTCATATTTGACTAAATATTTCATTAAGGAAAATGGCCATATAACGATTTCATCCACTTGCCTACTTATTAGTTTTAACATCCAGTCCCTGTATGCTACAGACTATTGAAAAGCAGTGACAAATTGACAAGAAGGTAATTTTATTTATTTATTTTATTTTTCATTCTATTTCTCTATTTTTTGTGTTATTCTCTGTCTGGCTGCTGTAACAAAGAAATTTCCCCCCGGGATCAATAAAGTACCTACCTACCTACCTACCTACCTACCTACGTACCTACCTACCTACCTACGTATTCTGTGAGCTCAGGATTTGTAAGAGATAGACCTTAAGGCACAAGCCACAGGCAGCCAGACACTTATGAAATGTTGTTATTGCAGAGTTCTTTGAAGTGCAGTGATACAATTAGGTGACGGAGGAGTCAAAGGGGGGGTCAAAGAAAGTTCAAATAGTGGTCTGATTTTGATCATATTTGCCATGTGGCAATGCTAGTTTCAGGCATTGTTATGGGACAGAAAACATGTTAAGGGCTTGCACAAGAATAAAGTAGGCTCTGACTCAGTAATGGCCTGCAGGATTGCATCAAAATGAAATTTAACACTCAGTTAGTTAATGCTGGTTTAGCGGTAGAATTGAGACATATGTACCCATGGGGGAGAATAGATGGACAAATAATTATCTGTTTATATCACAAGGGAACAATGAGGCAAAAAATGATAAAACTTACCATTGTATGTCCATTTGGCACCTGAAACAGATAAATGAAAAATCAGTCTGTCCCAAAAATACAATTTGATATCAACTTTGACCAAATGTTCACAGAAAAGAACCATTTCAATAAAGAGTTTGTGCACTATCAGCTCTGCACATTTTCACACTTTTATTAATTATTTAATTTTTAATTAATTTTTATTATTTTTTTACACTTAAGCCATAATCATTTTTATTTGCCTTCTTCTCTGGATTATTAAACTATCAACTTTGCAAAAGCGATACAGGAACATTGCTTCTATATGAAAAAAAAGCTAAATTGCTACAATTGAAGCTGACCAGGCATCAGGTGTAATCTCAGTGCCAAGTGGCCATGTCTCATATCACCCTCTCATCTCCCTTTTTTCCCTTTCAGTGTCAGAAAAAGCCTGTGGTTGATAGAGATGGACCAGACACCTGCCATGAAGCATCTTTTCTACCACTCTGCTCTAGAACCCGCAATTGCTAAATAAATAACCCACCGTCAATCTAATCTTATTTTCTTTTTATTATTATTAATTTTTTAATGATGTTTCAAAAAATGTGTATTTCCCACGCGCAGATGTATTGGGATTCAATAGTCGTTGTCTACACGAGTCTTCACTCTTCTCTTCACTCTGAACACTTAACAAAGTAGGCTACATCCCAATACTTTTTTTCCCAGCAAGAATGTCCTTACCATGCAAGACGGCGAAGAAAGTCACTTGGAGGACAGCAGTGGGTGTGAAGCTCAGAATCTGCATCTTGATCTCTTCGGCCCTCTCTGTGTGGTATTGTGAGACAGTGGAGACCGGGGGCTTTGGAGCGGAGCACCGGCTCTCAAGCCGGCTTTTATGTTGTTAGCTTCATTGCAACTCGCCGTGACGTCAGAGCAATGATAAAAAAAACAGCCTCCGGAGTCATCTGGGCAACGGAGAGTGACAGCTCAACAGCGTCAACCGCATCCTTGCAAAAGTTTCTCATTTAGGGTGCAACGTCAAGACCTGCCGCTGCAGGATGCGGGAAATGGTGAGCACCATGCCAGTGCATCCACTGTACTGTAGATGACCC
>CABFOQ010001262.1:13577-33308 GCA_900660455.1 Gephyroberyx darwinii | reverse complement strand
TAATTGCATTGTTTTACAACATGTAATGCAATTATCTATCTATCTATCTATCTATCTATCTATCTATCTATCTATTTACCTACCTGCCTACTTATATATATTTGTATACATATACTTACTTATATTCTCACTCATTGCAGGATAAAGACATAACAAAATTGGAAATCTTTGTGTAGGGTGTTATTTTAACTTGGCTAATGATGACAATATTCTGACATGTGACTCAGTCTATGTGCATCTGTGCTGCTGTTAGCTGGAATTCTGGGTAATTGGGTCCTTGAATGTTCCCTGAACATTGAGGCTTGTTTGTGGTAGAGGGCTATATAAATAAACTTGACTTGACTTGAATGCGCACAAATGTATTCTGAGTGCCACTGAATATGATGCAGCGTGGATGTAAATGGTTTAAATCTAGGATTCAAGATAAGCACAATATTCTCCTGCTTTATTGGTGCATTAAGTCCTAATGTAATCAATGGTCACCTTTCCTACAACGCTACTGTTAGTTCCCGCCATTAACTTTTTATTCAAATGACACCTAGTGAGAAAAAAAAAAGGAGAAACATCGGTCCAAAGTTCAAAACTGACAATGACAACTGTAGTTTACAACCCTCACCCACTCCAGGAAAGAGCACACAAAGTGAAGCAGCAAGATGAAGCTTCTTCTAGTTTTTGGAATTGCTTTTATTGCATTCCCCATCAGCCATTCTGCCACACCAGGTATATTTTTTTCTTGTTAAATTACAGTTAATTTAAAACCACAGCCTTGGGTAAGTTTATATACCTGAATTTAACTTTCAGAACAGGCTACGCCATCAACCTGTGGGTTGGACTTCACTGAAAGTTTATCAGATGTTAGCCTCGTGCATTACTGCTGTTTTGAGGGAAAATATAGCTTCTTTTTTATATATAACATTGTTAATTTCTTTCTTTCATTTAAACAACAGCTATATGTAAAATATCAGTTTCACTGAAACTAGCAGTGAGATAAAGCTTCTCCTTTAGTCTTTTATGAGCCATTATTACTCATGCTTACACAATGGTTACACTGGACGTTAGAGGATTCACTTCTGCTGTAACATACTGTGGACTGAATATACTGTAGACAGAATCATATATAGCTATGATGTCCACATATTTATATGTGGTAAATTTGGAAAATCCATTCAGTTCACATAGACTTAGGGGTTATGCATGATTAAGCAAATCTAGGCTGTAATTGTTGTATTTTACTTTCCAGTGACTATATTTTCATGTTGTGACTTGCGCCTGAAGCCAACAATGACCATCTCTAGAAGGTGTAGACTTGAGATGGTGTATGGGTCTACTGTCCTGGAAATGCTATTTACACATTGTTAATGATTGTGCTAAACTGACTCCATAATTTCTTCTTCTATAATTCCAGTTTTCTGAACACTGAGATCATTGCTGTCTGAGTCGGATTGTTTTGAGCATTATGAGCTAATACTATGTTTCTGCTACTATTTAACTTTAACTCATCTCACTACTGTTGAGACTGCAAGCACACCAAATTGCGACAATCCAGGAATAGCCAGCAGTCCTCTGTTAGTTTCCCTCCAACTGTTTCTTGGTTTTATTGGAGTTTGTAGTCTTTTATTGTTAGAGAAAGAAGAAGAGAAACTTCTTCCCTGCTATGAAAGGTGGGAGTGCTGGAAATTATACCATAAATGACACATTTTATTGCAGTTATAAAAAGGAGTGGGTTAGTTAAATATTAGTCATGTGAACAGAGAACTCTTGGCGGTTTGCACTGAGTCATGTATTATATAGTGTGCTGTGTGCTATACAATGCAGTGTTCATCTCACTTGTTTATTCTGTGTTTGAAATGTACCAATAGGATATATGGCACTAAAAATATATTTTTATAATACTTTGACTTAGAAATCATAAATAAATCAAACTTTTTCATCTGCTTTCTAGACAGAATTTATTAATACTGTATGCAGCCTTGAACCATCAGCAAATAACAACTCATGTCTTTGTCATCCAACAGAATTTTGTAATTTGCCCCATGATGAAGGCGAAGGCATGACCTTCTCTTTCGCTCTATATTATGACCCCATCCAAGACAGCTGCCAACCTTTCCTATACAAAGGAGAAAAAGGAAATGAAAATCGGTTTGCAAATGAGAGAGAATGTATCAGGAATTGCTCTGCCAATGCCGAGCAGATCTATCCCATGGATGGTGAGATAAAAAAAGATGAATGTGTTGATTCATGTTGATTAACCATGACACTGTTCATTTGGAATATGCAAAAAATATCTTCAAACCCCACCTAAAAGAGGGTTTGGCGTATGTCTTTCATACTGGCTATAAGCCTTGGACTTTGGAACATTAACTGACTACTGAAATAGAGTTTTATGGCCTTCAGGACTATGAAGGGAAACACGTCATCAAGCCTCCCTGATAGCAACTCATTATTAAGTGAGTGAGAGAGAGAGAGAGAGAGAGAGAGAGAGAGAGAGAGAGAGAGAGAGAGAGAGACTGTCATCTAATGTTGGGTTTCTTGAGGTCTATCTCAGCTTCATGTTATAGGCTGGGAGCTTTGCATTGTTATGTCTGCAGAGGAACATGCCCATTATGTGACCACAAAGCCTACTGTATCAGTGCCATTGCTATTCTACATAAAGTAAATATGTGTCTCATTAACAACTATGTAACAGTCAGGCCCAAATAACTTTACTTTTAAGTTTACTTTAACATGCCATTATTACTGTTCAAGGACAATTCTCAGCATCAGGTGATAGCAATATGCCATCAAGTGGTGAAAGAGCTCATGACACAAAAGTGTGTGAGAGAAAATATTTAAGGCCAACATACAGTTAGTTAGATTTGATCATATCATTATACTACTACAATCTGAAAATTATTTGCTTTGAATTAGAAATAAAATACTACTACTACAACTTTTGCTACTACTACTATGAAAAATAACTAATAATATATGTACTGCTTTTTCTCCTTCACAGCATCCCTAGCTTGCCACTTTCGCAAGGAAAATGGCAAATGCAGTGGTAATTTTTTGAGGTACTACTATGATTCTGTCCATGACAAATGTAAAAAATTCCTTTGGTCTGGCTGCATCGGAAATGGAAACAGATTTACTGACCAAGAAATCTGCAATGCTACTTGTGCTGGTATCCATGGTGAGCCCACATCCTTCTGGTTTAGCCTAGTTTTTCTTTCTTGTTTAGTCTTATTTTTCTCTTCCTCTTTCTTCTTCTCATTGTTAAATGCCTTGGGAACTATGAAAGGCACTCTTCAGTTAAAAGTTATTATTCTTATTCTTATTATTCTTATTCTTATTCTTATTCTTATTCTTATTCTTATTCTTATTCTTATTCTTATTCTTATTCTTCTTATTGTTGTTGTTGTTGTTGTTGTTGTTGTTATTGTTATTGTTATTGTTGTTATTATTATTATTATTATTATTATTATTACATTATGTACAATGATCTTGTTTTGTAACAAGCAAGTATCAATTATTTTGTTTCATTAGATGATGGTGATGAAGCGGAAGAGGATGAACCAGACACTCCAGTTGGTGAGTAGACAGACTGTATGGTGGCATTACAGTAAATCTATATACATAAGCATATATGCAGAAAGTGTTTTTGTAGAATATGGACAAACTATTGTATTGCAATTATTTTGATATGTGTATTTAAGTTGTAATGTGATTTATATGATATATTGAAATGGGCATATATACAGTATATACTTGTTTTTATTGGAAAAAAGTGATACTGGTCCAGATCCATGTTTTCAGTATGTTTTGCACATATCTCTGTGTCATGTGCATTGCAATTAAGACTATGTCTATAACAAGTTCTTACAGGTTCCAACTACCTGGATAAAAAATGTTGTGTACTATGTTGAGAATGGTCTACTTATTGACAGTAGGTGAACCCTTCTCGGTTGTGAAAATATTGTCCTCTTTATCTTAACAGCACTCATCTGTGGAATTGTGCTTGGTCTCATTGGTGCCATCATCGTCATAGCTATAGTTGTCTTGTCTGTACAGTCAAAGTAAGGCAATATTTTTTTTCATTTCTACTTTTGATCTTGTTTGGCAAAAAAATAAACAGATTGAGTGCAACTAAAAGTAATACATCTTCATGACAAGAAAAGAAAATTCATCACAATTGAAAATCTCTTCATTTTATATTATTGACTGTATTTTCTAGGGATACATCCAAAAAGGCACCAAGACCAGCTAAAGAAACCAAGACTGAGTTACCGCTTCAGGATAAAGCGACTGACCTGCCATAGAAGATCACATCATTGAACAGACACCTCTGTAGCCACATCTGGGTTTTCTGTGTGCTTGGTTGTGTGTAGTAACGCTACCAGTCTTGATACTAAACATTCAAAAGAACATATCAATGTTGCAACTCACAACAACACTTGTATGTTTAGCAGACATGTGAAAGCCATCACAATATAATTCAACTCTACTATGTATGATTTGGTCTGGATGACTGCCACACACAAAAAACAATATGAGATCTAAAAGGCTTTTATAGGTTGTATTGTTCTCCTGAGAACTTTTCATGATTGTTTATTTTAGTAATCCAAAATTAGTCTGATGGTATAAAAGTGCATCCTTAAAAGTTCAGAGATCCATCCGTTTCTGCAACACTCTCTTCATTAAAACATGACATTGTGATAAAGTTAAAAATGTGATGTTGCAGTGATAGAGACTTTTATCAGACAACATTAACAAAATACTTGATCAAAATAATAGGTTAGCTACATAATGCTAAGTCTACTACTATTGTTAAATACAATAGTAAGTAAGTAAGTAAGTAGATACTTAAATACAATGATGCAAATGGTGGCTCAGACTAATGTGTACAGAAATAGAAGTGCCTAAAATGATTTCAACCATGATGCCGGGAATCTCATAAATATTTCACTGTTGTAAAGATGCATTTGCATTATTATATATCACCAAGCTCAATGATTTTCTGAACATAATCTTAAGTGTTTTGAATGTAACTATAAATTTAAAAAACAATAAGTGATGAATTTAGAACTTTTTTTTTTACAGTGATACCGACTTAAATAAGTATAGTTCAATATGCAATTCTTCACTTTCAGTCCAAAATTTCACAGTGAAACAAATTCCATAAAGTTATGAATACAAGTTTTATGTATTAACATTCATATTTCTAAAGATGCTACTCAATAATAGGCAAATGCATATATATTAGTGCATATATTCAGTCCCCTCTGTTATAGTGTAACACAGAAGATGTTGGTACAGTATCCTGCTCAGAATTGGTGAAGTTTTGTTTTAGGTTTTGAAGATTCTAGCATAAAAGCTTTGAAAAGAAACCTTCTCCCCATTGTTTTTTAACTATTCTTTTTTAAATCATCACCGAGAGGTGATAACATATTCATATTTTGTGTTTGTGATATTAAAATTATCCTTATGTTTGATTGTGTAGTTTTGCAGACTAATCATCAGAACATCTTGTTTTTTTAGGGAATTTGCTGTTAGAGTTCCAAAAGGGTTTTTATTCTTCTTAGAACATTGTGATTATTGTCTATTGTCTATATCCTTTTGTAATTGTGGTTTTAAAGTATTCTGAAGTGTGATAGTGTTGTTTAACAAACTACCTAATTATCACAAAGTGTTTGTGTATTGTTTGAGTTTCAAAAGGTTTTTTCTAAGTTAGGTTAGGTTTGATTAGCTGATCAGAACATACTGTTGGCACTTCATCTTGATGCTGAGTCCACCACCATCATCACTCATACATTGTCTCGCTCACTTGTCAAATGCAAATGTAATTGGACGATCCCGGGTTCAAATCCATAGCCAAGACACCAAGAAGGGTGCATGCTATCATCTCTGAGACCTCTACAACAGGGCTCTTTTGGAGAAACTCAGAAAGGTGCTACAAGAACCCATAAGGTGCTAGGTTTAACTTTTATTAAATGTAGTATGTCTGAATAAGCCATGTATGAAAGCACATAACTTACTGAAAGGTAACTTGATGGAAAATAGAGGGTACATCTATTCCTATTTCCTATTTCTATCTACACAACTCTGATATTTACAAACTTTTTACAAACACTAATTTAAACAGTGATTTTAGAGCTTTGAAACACATTACACAGCCACAGTACTTGCAGTGTTCAGAGAATCGATTTTCTTATTAAAAGAATGTTTCCAAAGTCGTGTTTTGACGTTCTGTAAAAGGTTTAGTCTTCAGTATTTGAATTAAAGGTTGGGTCTTCAATATAAGATATAAAAAATAGGCCTGGATAGGTCAAGCATTTGGCAATAAGCGTGAAGTTAACATCTCATTAAACAAGATACAAGACAGCCTCTAGGCCCTTGTGTTAAAGTATAATTTGGGTACTTTCTGTACCCTACACATAAACACACTGTGAAATAAAGGGAATATAATAGAGGATATTGGCAGCTTTTGCATTGATTTTGTGTTTCTGTCAGCTGGTAATTATATTTCTCAACACAGTCATACATGTTTATCACTGCTGAATAAAATAGAAAAATACAGTATGATTAAGTAATCATTTAAAATGTTAGCAATATGAATGTAACTCCTTATACCCTGAAAGGGGAAAGCAAGACATAGTGTAAAGGGAAGAGTGGCTTCAGCAGAGACAGCAGACTACAATCATTGGGCCATAGGGCCATCAGAGTACAAGCAGTTACACAACTTAAAAGTTGCAATTCCCGCTGGTCGCGGGGATATTATATTAAATTATATTAATACGCCTTCATCTATCAAGATAATTCACACGCCGTTTCAACGTAAAGAGATATCGCCGTACTACGCATGCGTGACAGAGGAGCACCTGCAAAACATTTTACTTTACTAATTTAAAGACACTCTTGGTCTCATAACACTATCCGTAGCGTAATAAGATGTTAATAATGTATTCTGCTTGGCTAAATCAAATAAGCCTCTCGCGGGAAAAACATTTTTGACCGAATGCGAAGACGGAAGTAGGTAGAAGTGAGACCTCTCGCGTCGCCTGCGTACTGTCTCGTTGGACCCTTGAGTTGGAGAAAAACCAAGCCAGCAGATGCAACGTCATTTCCTCAAGTTATTTCCATTTGTGTATAGCAAAAGCCAACTGTTATCTGTTGCCTTATACAGCATAGCCAATGTTAGCGCAGTGTGCAGCAAATGTTTTCTTCGTATTTTACCAAATTGACAAGAAGAAAACACTATTACTTAGATTTGGTATAAACAGCTATACTTTGGAGTAATATTGGCCATATAACTAGATATATCGCGTGTTAGCGTTAGCTAAGTTGGGTAAACGTGCGTTAGCTAAGTAGTTGGTTGGTTAGCTAGCTAGCTACATTAGACTAATTAGCTAACTTTAGTGAGTCAACCTGTTCTCTCTTATTGTTGATGTTGGAGCTGGCTAGCTGACTTAGCTAACAAGTCTAAATTGATGGAGTGCCCTCATCTGAACTCAAACGTGTGCTTTGCTGTCGATTCCTCTAGGTTCCCTAATGGTACTCCGTCCTCCTGGTGCTGCAACGGTGAGAGAAATTAATATCTGGCTTTGTGTTTGCTGGAGAGCTAATTGTAAAGTACCAACAGAAATATTTAGATCCCAGGCCCATGTCTGTGACTGACATTGATAGTTTTCATCTAGGGCTGCTAACGTAGATAGCTACCTGTAACGTTAATGTTAACAGTAGGTGTATCGCTTTGGGATATCGTACTATGTAGTTCTACACCTACCTCATGTGAGAGAATACTCCCTTCAAAAACAATTCTAAACAATAACTTGTTTAATAGTCAACAGTAAACGATTAGAACAGCAGAGCATGCCTAACTTCTTCTTTCATATCCAGTTTGCAGATCTAATAAAAGTCCATGGGTCTGCCTTACCTGTCTGATTGTGCATTGTGGAAGGTAACTGTTAGCTACTGTTTTGTTTCTAAATAAAGCTATACTCTGAAACATGCATACCACACTAGTAAGTGAAATAATATACTAAATATGATTTGCCTGTTATCTTTTGTAACTTTTAAAAACAAAACAAAACACCGATGTAGTGTGTTCTAAAGTAATCTCTTTCTGTAAAGATACGTAAATGGACATGCAAAGAAACACTTTGAGGACAGTCAAGTCCCTTGCAATAGCCAGAAGAGGGGTGAGAAGCAGGAGAAGGAGAAAACTCATCATTCTGTCTGCATGGACTGCAGCAACTACAGCATCTTTTGGTGAGTGGACTTACTAAGGAGCCATCTCAATTCATGAGCTATGTCTCTGCTTTGAACACTGAAAGACACAATCATAAAAAAGCAACACCCAGAGGCTTGTTATACTGTGGTCATAGGACAGTTCTGTTTTTTGTTGTTTTTTTTTAAGCTAAAATCCATTACTTTACTAGTGATCCCACATTCTTCTCTCCATTTGCCTCAAGATTTTGTCTCAATAAGGCAACATGCCACATTGGAACAGATTTTTTCCCCAAGTTATCTCCAAAACTAGTTTTGGAAAATCAGTCCTTGGGTGCATTTACACCTATGTTCAAATGTGGCTTGCTGCCCCATTGAGACAAAATGCAGATGCATTTTTAAATGTTTACGTGGTTGTAATGCCAGGTGTAAATGGGGTTAAAGTTTCAATCCATTATGTGTTCAGAGATATGTATTGTTTGTCTATATGTCTTGGAGTTGATTTATGTGGATTTATAGTTACAGATGTGATGACTTTGTTGTCAATGACACCAAACTTGGACAGGTGCAGAAGGTGAGAGAGCATCTTCAGAGTTTGGAAAAGTAAGTACTGATGCTACAGTCTTTAGTCTCAATATTAGTCATCATATTTGTTTTTATATTTACTTTCTTAGATTTTGAATCTCATAATTGGCTATGGCAAATGTGAATTCATAATAATTCAAAATTATCGTAATTGTTTGATAGTTTCACGATTCTTGACATAAATCTTTGAACAAAGGCATGATGAGGCTTCTTTGCCAAAAAATCTGCTATTAATGAAGAGGAAGTAAAATTCTTCACAGCACTGAAGGCTAGGTAAACGTTTTCAGATAAAACAATTTCTCTCTTACAGCTCAGCATTGACTGGTGACAGACAAAGGAAAAGGAAACTTCTGGAAAGTCCATCTGTAAACATCAAAGTGTTAAAAGGCAATGTAAGTGTGCCAAAATATCATCAATTTTAACAATAATAAAAGTGATGTCAATCCACAGGTGAGTTCTTCAGTACAAACAAAGGACACAAAAGTACTCAAAAAAACTACGAGAAGAGCTCTTGAGTTACTGTCACAATCTTGAATCTCAGGATTGTTCTCAGTGTAGGTAGAATAAAAGAATGCTTTACCCTATAACCTTGTGTCAAGTGATCAAACAAACATCAATTATCAAATACAGCTAGTCAGCAAATCCCCTAAATTATCCTTATTGCAGTGGCCCTTTGCACAGTTTTTCAAATGATTCAGTGGTCATTGAATTAAAAAATACATTTTTGTGCATTTCATATGTCTCTGGCAGGGTGGGACCTCAGGTCTATGTGCCACAGGCCTGCGGAACCTGGGCAACACATGCTTCATGAATGCCATTCTGCAGTCTCTCAGGTAAGACTCTACACTGAGGATGCCGTATGTGGGTGGCCCATTGGGTTTGCAGTGTGGTTCAGTAGCTCTCTCCTTGTAGGCAGACACCCCATGGCCAGTCATCCTTTCATAATGCAGTCTGGAGCATAGCCAGGGGATTAGGCCAGCTGCTTAGAAACCAGAGGCAGTCAAAGGCCTGATTTCCCAGCTAGCTTGCATATTGCCTGGTCCTTAAGAGCATTAATCGAGAGCCCCCATAGACTTTTGGAGCTAGCGCCGCTCTATATTAATAGGACGAAATTAGTGAATTTCCCACGTGTTTCCTTTGCAAACACAAGGTAATTCCCTCAAGTAACCTTCAGCACAGTCACAAGGGCAGTCAGTTGTTTATGGTTGTTTTCCCTCATGTACTGCATGTTATTGCCTGTTTTTATGTTTGTTCTCAGTTTTCATATATATGTCACCAGGAAAATTTGTGCGTTTCTTTCACAGCAACATTGAGCAGTTCAGCTGTTCTTTCAAGGAGTTGCCAGCAATGGCACTACGCAGTGGTAAGACGGCAGGAAGAAGGATGTACCACACCCGCAGCCAAGGGGACAACAGTGTGTAAGGTCCTATTCCGGAGGAGGGACGAGCTATGGCGCTGCCTACATTGTTCTGACTTCAATTGCTACATCACAGCAAGCATAAAATAGTTCAGAGACGTGAGCCAGATAAAGCATACCCCGCTAAATATGGGAGATTGTGCACATCCTCATGACTTAGGATTCAGTGTTGTTGCTGGGGCCATTAGAGTGAAACAATAATGACAAAAATCACTTTAGTACAGAGCATTCTGCTTTTCTGTTCCTTGCTCCAATTCTGTCTTTACCATGACCTTGTTAGATTTGCACACTTTTAAAGCATTTTAAACTGGATAGTTATGTTTGACTTTTAGATACTGGTAAATGTGAGAGGTTGCTTCAAAGTAAGAGTTTGTCTGAGTCTGTAATTGATTTGCCTTCATTTAGAGTATGAGATGAGATATGCTGTGATGTAGATTGTGTCAAACTGTGCCGCATGCCAACAGGGTTTCTCTGTGTGTTTAATAGGTCGTTGGTGGAGGAGTTCAGGAAAACTCTGTGCTCCCTGTGGCAAGGGAGCCAGACCGCCTTCAGTCCAGACTCCTTATTCTATGCCGTATGGAAAATCATGCCAAGTTTCAGGTATATCAGCATTGTATAGTCTTTAATTCTGGTTTGATGCTGTCTCATTTGAAATAGATTACCACGATTAAGTTCATTATATTGAGCAGCAACCCCTTGCAAATCTAATTCTGAGCTGAGCGTTTCATTTCTTGACCTGTTAAATCTGGGGTTTTTTTGTGTCCAGGGGGTATCAGCAGCAGGATGCCCATGAGTTCATGCGTTACCTGCTGGATCACCTCCACAGGGAGCTCCAGGGTAGTTGCAACGGGGCGACCCATCCAGTCTCACCTCAGGGCGGGGTCAGACTCTCCACCTCAGGGGGCAAATGCTGCATGTGCGACACCCTAACTTTACTGATTTTTTTTTTTCTGTCATTTGTGCCAGGTTGTGTATGTATTTTTCTGTTTCATGTGTCTTTTCTTCTGCACACGTGCAAAAGTCTACAGAAGCTTTAGAACACACTAGACAAAGTTAGCATTGTAGGAATCGTGCTGTCACTCATCTGTGACATTGCTTATGAAGCTGTCTGTTTCCATTTGCTGTCCCAACACATCCACTTTGTTATGGGGTCTCGGTGTACACCGCCCAGTATATGAAGAGCTGCCCAATTGTCATTACATAAGATCCCAGTGCATTTGACTTGGCAAAAGAAGCTCATAGTTGGTTGATAGGGAGCCCTTTCAGTAATTGGATTTGGTGGGCTATTTCAATGGCACCTCTTTGGGACTGGCTTGGTGATTTGTGTTGGGGGAGATAGTGGTGTCATAGTCTTGATAGGAATGCCACCATATAGGAGAGAATAGATTGCTTCTTGGCCACGCTGGTGAAATGGTTGAGTGTACCAGTTACTAGTCAGTAATCATTCACTGGTCCACCCAAACTACCACACGCATGGGATATGATGTGTTCTTTTAAATATTCTCAGTGCTACATTGAAACGTTTTGGGTTGAGAACATTTGTCGATTGTGTTGTAAAACTGCCCATGTTTGCTTTTGGTTCTTTTCAGAAATGGGACTGCCACTGTTGTCACATCTTTGTTTGGTGGCGTACTTCAGAATGAAGTCAACTGCCTGATATGTGGGACAGAATCTCGGAAGTTTGACCCATTCCTTGGTAAGATTACACTGCTGTTCTTCTTAGGCAGACTCCACTGTCTGATTAGATATCACCGAGGAGGATTCAGTTCCTGTCTTTTCCCTTATAGATCTGTCTTTGGACATTCCCAGCCAGTTCAGACAAAAGAGAAGTAAGGACCAGGAGCCTGGGCCTACTTGCACCTTACGTGGTAAGTTCTGCTGCCCAGTGGTTGGGCAAATGACGTAGCGGATTTTTTTCTTAGCCTTTAAATGTTTGCCAGTGGGATTCAGTATGAGCATTTAATGTGTGGTTGGTCTCTTTTTAGACTGCTTGCGTAGCTTCACAGACCTGGAAGAGCTTGATGAAACAGAGCTCTATTTGTGTCACAAGTGTAAAAAGCGACAGAAATCCACCAAGAAGTTCTGGATCCAGAAGCTTCCAAAGGTTGGAGATGAACCATTCTCATTATATCACTATGAATATAAAGACAGTTTACTCATTTGGTAACACTTTAAATTTGACTGTTTGGTTTATTAATGTGATATATTTATATAAGTTTTGTTCCCGATGGTAGGTTTTGTGTCTGCACCTGAAAAGGTTCCACTGGACAGCCTTTCTGAGAAATAAGGTAGATACCTATGTGGAGTTCCCAGTACAAGGCCTGGACATGAGGGGCTACTTACTGGAGGTGAGCAGAAAACAATATTGTAAAAAACCTAAAGGTCTGCAGCTTAGCACACCACATATTTCACATTCATGGTATCTGCCCTTTAATTGAAATGTCTTCAATCTTTAACAAAGCTTTTAAGTCTTTCAGAAGTTGTAAATTGCAATGAAGAATGTGTCAATGTAACTTGATTTCTCATGCAGTACTTATTAGACATTTGACTTAGTCAAGTACATGAAATGTCACTGTGAACTATAATGTCCACATTGAGAGTTGGACACAATCAGAGTAGCCACAGCAGCACCACTGCATGAAAAAAAGCCAATTTAAAATGTAGATGTTATGATACAAGCTCTGTTTATATGCAGAGAATTACCATATCTGCTTTGCAACACTGGTGATTTTAGTGATACTGGAGTGTCATGTTGCGTATCTAGCAGATGATAGCTTCATAGCCAATGCAGAGAGAAAAAAACTGGCTGGCTAGTCAGCAACCAGAGAAGAACACTGATTACCCCTGCCTGAGCAAAGATAAGCTAAATGTGGAAATTTAAATGCTAGTCTTAAAATTACAATGTGCTGTCCACACACACACAAATGACTTGTAATGTAAAGGACCAAAAAATCATTTTCATCTCAATTTTCAAGTTTTTTGGTCCTTTCTAAACATTACAAACATTATACACACCATATTTTAACTGCCTACATTATGCCTATTTCACAGAATGTCTGTCCTTGTAACTGTTTGGCTGTGCACGAACAAAGTTGATGACTATGATGCACGAAGACTAATGTATGCTTGATTCCTAAATGCTTCATGCTAGAGCCATCAAATTCTCCCCCGACTACTCAGGCTAAAAAATACCCTGATCAACCAGATAGTGGCGCTAGTGTTACATATTGGCCAATAACCAGGTGAACTGTGTAGCCTAGAATATTTTTCCCCCTCATATTTCCTCACTCAACATTAATCCATAGTACATACTTGTTTCATTTCTGCATTTATCATTTTTCTGCCATTTTGAGTTTAAGGCAAAACCCCTCTGTTGCTATTTCTGCCCACAAAGTTGATCCAATCTCTGGAAACATTTTCACAGGCTTGACTTTAATTATTATTTGTTCACATAGAAATACCAGATTTTGCCTTTGCTCCATATTAATAGGACATCATTTTTTTCATTCTTTTTCCACATGCTGCAAAGCATACCCATCTGCTCACTGCCATTGTGCTTCCTTACAGGTGTAAAACATTTTTGTTTTGGTAACTGGTTCCCCTAGCATTGAAATAAAATGCCATGGAAACTTCATAAAAGTACTAACTAGGAAATTCTAGTAGAGAACTAATGTTAAAAATAAGATGCAATGGCACTTACAATGTAGCTGTAGTGATATTTAACAAAATGTGTTATGACCTCAGACATCTTTCACATATTTACATATACATACATATTTATGTCAAAAGTGACTTGCACAGTTTTGGGCCCATGAAATGTGGGGGGAAATGTTTTAATATTTAGTTTTATACTTAATTTTACACTTATTGGTTAAGAACACTGATTTTGGCAGTAATACAATACTTAGTCCAGAAGAGGAATTCAACCTGCAGTTTTGTGTTTACAGCCAGAGAATTCCTTACCAGAGAGTTGCCTGTATGATCTGGTTGCTGTGGTCGTGCATCATGGTTCTGGGTGAGTAGATGTTTGAACATCATTTGGGCATTTGTTTGAAAGTTCAAAATGGAGATGATGGTACTGAAGGAGTTTGCTGACCCAAGACGTATCATGTATTAAGCATTCAAATGGGCTAGAAATTGGTGTTTTATCCCCAAATTGATATGTATGGATGGTTTCTATGATTAAGTGTCATCTATCCTAAATCCTACTTTGTATCATCTTTGTATGATCATTTAGTGATTTATTTTTTAAGCTCTTACAGCAATATCTTGTTTATCTCAGCCTTGCTGCTCACCCCATGAGCAACACATTTTTTGTGTTGACTAGAATCGCTTTTGTCACTGAGATAATGAGAATAGCAGCTGGTCACCTACATGGCCAAAACAAAAACTTAAAATGTATAAACTTAAAATATATTAACTATCATCTGCCTGCCAGCTCTGCCTATTGTAGGTGGCTGTTAATCACAATGGCGTTTTAAGGATATGTCATGTACCCAATCTCTGCTCTAAATAATTCAGATCTAGTTTTGTGGGAAAGCCTTGTGGACAGCTGCAACATAAAAACTCATGTACCTGCTAGACAGTGAAAGGCATTAGATGGAGAGATACTGATACGTGTTCATCAAGCTGCTGCTATTTTCCCCATTGGCCACTAAGTGGTGATATTGCACTGTTACTGCGGCAAGATAAATATTCTCATTTTCGTTGCTTTAAGCAATGTATTGTATGAAGGCAGGTAACAGAATGTGAGGTCTCCATCTGTGTTCACAGGGTTGGGTCAGGACATTATACAGCATATGGTAACCACGAGGGTCGCTGGTACCACTTCAATGACAGCACGGTGACTCTGACAGATGAGGACACAGTGAGGAAGGCCAAGGCCTACATCCTCTTCTATGTGGAGAAGCCTGGCAAGGTAGCTTCAGACAGGGCTGCCTTGGATAACGTAACCACAGTCACGGACGGGGCTGCCCTGGAAATAGTTGCTCAGGACAGGGTTGCAGTAGAAATGGTAGCTACAGACAAGGTTTCGCTGGACATGCCAGCCTCACACGGGGTTACCCTGAGCATGGTACCCCCAGCTGAGGCTGCATTGGAAAAGGTAGGCGAAGACATGGCTGTGTTGGATAAAGCTACCTTGGAGAAGATGGAGAAGAACGTTGCAACAGATAGCGATACCTCAGATAAGGGTGTCTTGGAAAGAGCTGCCACAGAGAATGCTAGCCAAGCTGTACACCCGACTGTACAATGATGCCTTCAGACTGTTATTGCCTCAGACAAGTTCTTAAGTCCATTTCTGCCTCACCTGAATCAAATTTCTCACAGTGCTCGATTTTAATTAGTTTGTTTCACATTTGATGTATGTGCAAGTGCTTTTTTGTATGACGTTTTATGTATGACTTGTATAACTTGCTGCTTGATTTTGTTTTGCCTTTTTTGCATTTACTTCCTTGATGTCACATTCCTCCAATGAGGTAGACTTCTCCTAATGTAATAGATTCCAAAGGTGATCGTTTAAAATAATGGAGAATGCTTTAGCCTTGGAAAACCTCAGTTGGTCCAATGTTAAGCCCAGACTGAAGAGATTCACATTTTTTTCAAGACATTTTGTGTCATTGTGATATTTTGATTTTATATTGTTTATAATTTTTTAAGTTCCTAGTTGACTTTTGTATTTACTACCGTTAAACAACCTAGTAATGCACTTCTCCAGCTAGTAGGGGAGATTGTAGGCATTAGAATGTGATGGATGTATTGATTGAAAAGTACTTACAGGGCTATAGAAAGTTGTCGTGACCTCTTGATCAGAACCAATGTGAACAGAGATGATCACCATTCTGAAAATGTGTTTCTGTCCTACATCTGTCTGTAGTCTTGAATTGATTCTTTTATGTTCATCTGAATTGGTCTTGAAAAACTGTCTTAAAGAAATGTCCTTTTTTCAAACATGTAATGTTGAAATGTTTGAAATCAGTCGATGTGGAAATGAAAGTTAGGTGGGAGAAACAATCTTTTTTTTCCAAATGTTTATTGAAATTTATGCATGTTAACAAATTTTCCTGCCATCCGCTGCCTTGCCCAAACCCAAGACCATGGCACCCTCCTTCATAGTACCCAGCCCATCGCCACGCCTCACCCTGACAACCTATAGCAACTAGGACAAGACAAAAACATCTTGAATTTTACGAAACAATCTTTTTTTAAGCAGATGAAATCATGTTTGTTTAGCAGGTGCTAATGTCTTAGTCTAGTAATATTTTTGAAGTACTTGAATTGAAATGAATAGGGCCCAGTCATCACCACAAGCCTTCTCCTAAGGCAAAATCCTCCAATAAAAACATACAGATGGAGTTTATTAGAGACTCGGTTTCTTTGATTTCTTCAGCGGGATACATGGTTATTAATTGACGCTGAAAGACATTGCTTTGGAAATTGTCGTACAGTTGATTGGTCTTCACAGATGTGTCTTTAATCTGAAGTTGGAAGAGCAAGTAAATATGAAACATTTTAAGGGCAAATGGAAAGAAATTGTTAAAATGCAGCAGCACTACTCGATCAGAAATAAAGAGTAGTATGAAGTTGCCAATTCTCTCAGCTAGCTGCATTTTATAGTGAACCTGTTTTTGTGTACAGTTTCATTATGTTCTTTGAGGACGTAAAGCAAAAAGCAACCTGGAGGACATTTAAAGCAAAAATATGTAGACGGGGCTTAAAATGTCAGTGCGCCTATGGCATATATGTGAGAGTGTTCTTTCATATGAGTATGTAAGCTGGCAGATATATTCTGTTGCTCAACCCAGTGTATTTGTCCATCAATCTATTACGGCTTGTAATAGAAAAGACCCTTTGATATGTCTAACTACAACCTTTGAGGAGGGAGCAAATTTTTCAGCAAGGCTTTGTGTTGTTTTCCTTTTCCCTCTAGCGAACATCTCCGCCCACACAAACAACACATGCACGCACACGCACGCACACACACACACAGGAGCTCCCCTCAGGACACGTGCCAGCCAGTCCGCCTTCTCGCTTAGGCAGGAACAAGCACTCCTGTATGTTAAGAAGGAACAGCTGCTCTTCCTAGCCTGCTCACAGGTGGCTGGCTGTGGGCTCGCAACTCTGTCCCCATTAAAGACACAAGTGGCTTTTTTTTTTTCTTTTCGAGTTTAGGTCACTGCTGCTAATAAGCTCAGTGTGCTTGCGTTTCTAATGCTTTAGATGGGAGCTCTCTGATAGGACGTTATGACTCAAAGTGAGTCACGGTACAGGCTGTAACCAGCTTCCCTACGTTGGGTTTAATAGACTGGTGATATCAAGTAGAGCTGGAAATAACCGCGGATGGGTACACTTTGTGCAGTGTGGACTGTGATGAAATGGATACAACCGAATTTGTTTGTGTCATCTCTGAAGGTCCTCTCAGCTCTGCACATGCACAATTTAAAACATACTGAGTCATAGTTCACTGTTCCTAGCTTGTTAGGTTTAGGTTAAATAAGTGAAATAATTAGTGGGTTTTGCAATTGATTTATTATCCTAAGAGATGCATGGAGTATGGAGGGAAGTGCTGGTCCTAAAATGGGTCATTAAAGTTGTATAACGCTGTTGCAACACCAATCTTTGTGATTTTTATTTTTTAACTTCAGTAGAAATATTACACGCTCCTCTGGGTTGAGAAAATCCTGCCACCCCTGATCTTATGAAACTCTTTGCATGGTGGTCAAGCTGAAAACAAGGCTGTTTTTCATGCTTCCCGTTTTGTAGATACAAGGTTTTCACTTGATGGTGGCGATATGTAAGGCCCAAGATACATACTGTTAGAGAAGTAGACCAGGGCAGTGTAAACATCTGGCTCAGTCCAGTTGGCTGCTTGCCGCCTGTTGAGGGCCATATGACAGATGGAAAGGGAGTGTTTGGCTCCACACACTTCCATCTTTGACTGTACCGGCAGTTGTCTTCCTAAAATAACCTCCACTCCACGGCCTTATATGTGCAGCCCTCCAGTGTGTGCCTAAGGAGGCATCATGTATCTAGGCCACACAATACAGACTGCAGGCTCATTGTTGCTGTGTATCAGCAGGCCTGTCACTACCCTGAGGACGAGGCCTCTCTTTCTCTCTCGGCCGGCTCACCATGCATCTCACCCAGCTCAACCGTGAGTGTCTGCTCCACCTTTTCTCCTTCTTGGACAAGGACAACCGGAGGAGTCTGTCCCTTACGTGTCACCGGCTCCGTGAGGTCTTCCTGGATCCCTGCCTCTGGTCACTACTCCACTTCAGCTCCCCATGTCAGCTGAGAAGGGACAACTTTGTGCTGGGACCCTCACTGCGCTTCTTGACTATTTGCTGGTACTCCAGCAGGGTCCAGCAAGTGTGCAACATCGAGGACTGGTTGAAGAGCTCATTTCAGAGGGACATCTGCAGTAAACATGAGAGTCTGGTCAGCACTTTCCTGGCTCATGTCTGCCATATGTGAGTGTTTTGTCACATTATCATTAATCTTAATGGTCAATAATGAAATACATACAAACATTACACATAGCCGCTTGTCACAAGATTGTGCTAGATTCACTGGTGTCTAAGTTTCAGTTTTGTGTTTCGCATAAGGAAGTTTGGCTTTAAAAGAAAAAACTTCAGTGACTTTCAGGCAGCTGTCTCTTGAGGAAGATCAGACCCTATGAAGCGTCTGTCAGGGCCTGTCATTCACACACACCACAAGATACAAAACTGTTTTCATTCAATAGTACGCGGCTCAGTAAAATCCATTATGTTTAGCTCAAAGCGCTAGGGGACACAGGTGACTTTGATCTAACCTACAATGTTTTTGCTTTTTGTGCTGGTGTGTGAACAACACCTCCGTGATTTCCCTCTAAACAGAGATCATTTTGAGGGAAAACAGTGTTTACCTCAATCAATCACCTCTTGGACTAGCGTGCCACTGTGAGGGAGAGGCGAGATAAGAACACATTCACATTTAACATCCTGAATTGATTTTTCACTGTCCTCATTAGAGACAGATGGCGTATCCACAATTTGCTACAGAGGCAAAAAAAAAAGACATCTGTGGGACATAAAACCATGACAGTTGTATTAACTAATACTATATAACTAGGATCAGGTTACTGAAAAGTAGAACTTGCAAATTCTATTGGCTTTTGGCCTTCTGCATAGCTGGCTGCACAGAGGAATAAGCCTTGAGAGGCATAATGAGGTCTCTGGACAATTTCTTCAAGGCAGCCAGTAATAACCATTGATGTGAAGGAGCCTGGCCACCACAGCTGTCTGGGACAAGAGGAGGGAAGAGGGGCTGGCTCATTTGCAAAGAGCTCAGTGTATAACCTCATGAGGATTTCCGGCATTGTGAAACTTGAGAAGCGAGCCAGAGCTACAGGACCAGTCAAAAAATGAACCACCTACTTTGTCTGGGTTTCCTATCTCACCCCCTCAAGCCACTATGAAATGACATACTGATAAGCCCTCCAAAATTGTTTAGGCCAAAGAAAACAAGGGCACGTGACAAAGTGGGAGGAC
>CABFOQ010001262.1:0-13508 GCA_900660455.1 Gephyroberyx darwinii | reverse complement strand
ACTGGAGGTTTACACAGGCAGGTGGAGCCTACAATTGGCTCTTTGTTGCTGTCAGAGGAATGAACATGTGCGTCTGCCTGCCCCTTCCTGGATAAGACTCCACACACACTCTGAGGCTGAGCTCAGATCTGTTTTTTTCTAATGGAAAACTATAAAACTTTGGAACTCTATTTATATGTTGTAATTTCATGTAATTTCCAATTTAATGCTATTCTAATACCAGTTGACTACAGTGCATCAAGTGCGTGAGTCAGTATCAAGATTATACAACAAATTTAGGTCTACTCAACATGCAGAATATCATGGGTTGGTGTTACAGAGGGTGACACAATGAGCTTTGGCATGAGCTGATTCATATTCCTACAGTTCAAAAGTTGATACGGTTAATAAATATTATTGCATTGTTTCACTCAAAATGAGATATCCACCATATGAATAAACTGACGGCATCTCTTACACATTATTTATTATTAAATTATTACGGTTATGACCTGTGCAAGCATTGAGACAGCTGTGGTTTTGACATATTCACTGACATATTTCCAGAATCAATATAACGTTTTTCAAATACAAAACACCTTGACTTTATCTGAAGTCACTTTAAGAAATCTCAGTGCCAAAGAGAGCAAAGGAGTTGAACACTAAATGTATGTCTTAGTTCCCTCTGGGGTTCACTGCACGATTTGACCAGACAAAATAACTGTTAGGAAACCAAACAGGTCATTAGAGAGATGATTACAGGTCTCAAGAGTGGTGTGGAGTTCTGCCATGGCCTTTGCAGTCTGCTGCCCTCACCTCAAACTACCCTCCCTGTGTCTCAGACATGAATGAGAAGGGGAAATACTGTTGATTTTGAAGCATATGATTGAACAAATATATACAAGCTCTTCACTGAGATATTAAAGTCAAAACCGATGACAGATTATGATAAGATGGCAAATATCTTGGAGACAAATGGATGGATGATTTAACTTGTTTTTTTTGTTATAGTAGACAAGAAAAGATGCCTTCGCAAATCCCACATTGACATCGCAAATCCCAGAGACTTTCATCTTGCATTCCCAAGAGCAGAAACTTTACTTCAAATATTCCCATGCATGCAAAGAACCTGACATGAAACCAAAAAAAAGACACCACTTGAATAAACCTGCCATGGGGCATAGTTTTAAAAGTATTAGAATTTAGTCAAAAACAAAAACAAAATACACAAAACAATACACAAACAAAAACACCCACCTCTCTAACCCATCCCTCTTTTGCTCCTCCCTGCAACCATTCTGAGCCGAAACAGAGGGCGCAGACTGTAGCTGAAGCTGTGATAATGGTGGTGGTGGATTTCACTGATTAGTTTGATGATTCACACCACAAAGAGAGTCCAAAGTGTCTTGGCCACATACTGATACTATCCTAGAATACCTTATATACTGACAGGTGATAAGAACTTTTATCAAAATCTTATTTTAATTGCTCTTTTTCCCCAAGCTCAAATCTTTTTGTAATTGAAGAGTGGGACTTGCTGATGGAAAACAATATAGGTGCCTCAAACAAAATCTCATTTTGAGGGGTAATACTGCCTTCAATCAGAACAAATAAACAAAGCCATTAGTGGGGTGAGCATTAAACCACAGGAGGTGCTATGAGCCCGTTTCAAATTAGGTCGTAAATATGAAGGTATAAGTTAATCAGTGTGTGTGTGTGTGTGTGTGCGCGAGAGAGAGAGGGGAGTTTGAGGAGGAGGAGAGATTAAAGCATGAGAGACAGTCTGTGCAGACAGTTAGGCTTTCACAAAAAAAAGGCAAACATCTGCACAAAGGAAAGGGAGGTGCCACGAGAGCAGGGCGTGTGATTATGTAACCAGGGTTGATGAAGTTTTTATTTCTGTCGCGTTTACCTCCATTCACTGCTCTGAAATACCATCGCTTCTGAATTGCACTAACTGTAGTCGACAGAGAGCAACTAAACCTCTAAATACCACCAGCTTTGAGCTCTTCGTCATTCCAAAAACCCCCCTTTCTGTTAATGTCAATACCATGCAATCACATCCGCTGATAAAGCCCCATATTGGCCCCCATGCAACAATGCAACGGGGCACGTGGATTGACTGCGCTATCCCATGTACAGAGGTTATTGGGATAGTACCCATAACACTCACAGGCAACTGGAATGTGTTTGCCTCACTTGTGGTAAAGTGGTAAGATTATGTAAGTCTTTATGTAATCTGCATCAGTGAACGTGAATGACATCCCAGAGCCACTGCCATCAGTCTGTCTGTCTGCCAGCCCTGTGCTGTGGGCCTGCCAGTAGGTTGCAGTGCACTACTAGGAGGCAACAGCTCACTCTCATTTCAGATATGGATGTGTGGTAAAAAAAAATATAAAATAAAAATAAAACATAAAAAACTGTCATTTTTGTCATGTTCCAATTCATCGGGCGTCCTGCAAATGTCCTGTACTACAGCATCAACGAACTCCACATTTTTTTTCACAACACATTGATGTTTAGAGGTGAGAAACACATATGCCCAGTGGGACATTGAGTAAAGAAAAGATAGCTCGGTCTAGCTATTAAACTGCTCCATTGTCAGATAGATCAGGTTGCTGCCTCTCAATAGTGTTGTTTACAGCCCATTGACATATGGCACAGATCAGGCCCTGATCCATATGGTATCCTGTTATCTGATTCTATTCAAAAGACTTGAAGAGTTTTCATCTAAACATCGGCACACACGCCAAACAGTATTGTTTACTTTAGACAAGTCCTTATCCAAACAGACTAATCCCTCGCTACTATACAGTATGCCCTAAGGCACGACGAGTAACAATGATGCAATTAATCTACGCCATCACGTGTGTGTAAACCTGTCTTCAGTTGATGATGTTTAAACTGAGGACAGGTTTACACACACGTGTCCTCAGTTGACGACGTTTAAACTGACTGCTTTCTCCCCCACAGGTGTCCCAACCTGTTCTCCCTAAACCTGTCTGGCTGTGGACACATCACTGACCAGGATGTGATAGCTGTGTTGCAGGGCTGCAGGAAGCTGCGCTGCCTACGCCTGGAGAACTGCGTCCGTATCACCGACTGTGTCCTGGAGGCTGTGGCGGCCCACGGCATTAGCCTGGTGGAGGTCCAGGTGGACTTCTGCCGGAACATCACGCAGGCGGGGCTGCAGGTTGTCAGGGAAAGGAGGCCGGCCATCCGGCTGGGTGCAGAGAGGAGTGCCGCCATGATCCCAGACAGCACGCCTGATGAGAGGCTGCAGCTCAGGAGGACACTGCAGAAGGTCCTGCAGTTCTCCTAATGGCAATGCTACCAGTATCTTGACCTATGGACCACACCAAGGGACCACAAGGGGGCGCACTGCTGAGGAAAGCTCAGTGTTTTGAACTAATCATTGGAAGGATTGCACTGTCTGTCTGTCATGTTTTATTAGGTTTTGTATTTGATTTGTATCTGTATTTGATAGAAATGTTTTTACACACATTTTTTGATACTTTTTGATACTTATATACACATGTTGAATGTCAGTGCTCCTTGTAAAACAGCTTCTATTCCATGTTGAATTCCATACACACTCACACAATAAAGTCTTATCAAGACATGTGGCCTTATCAAGATGTTTTAATCAATACATTTTAATGAAACTGGTTGGGATTTTATGGTTGCTAATAGCATTTGATAGTTTCATTAAAACTACACACACACACACACACACACACACGCACACATACACACACACACCTCCCAGAGGAGCCATGCACACCAATAGCGTGCTTAATCTTTGCGACGGTAAGCCATGTCAGTGCTAGGTAGGGCCCTCTGAGGGAAAGTATGTTATATAACTGACTGAGGTGTATGAAAGTAGGTTGATCAGGCAAGTGTGCCTGTCTGTAAAATCCATGTGACAAATTAATTGTAGGCTGCTGCTACTGCGGCGGCGGCGCTCCATGTGCTGTGTCTGCATCTCTGAAGCATGGCCATATTTTCTTACAGAAGGTCACCAATAATGAAAGGGCTTTTTTCCACCTCCTGTTTCTACAACAACCTGTCCTTTTCAGGAATTGTTCTGAAGCCGTTATGTTGCAAAATGACACACCTCTTTCATTTTCTTGTTCAAATAGAGCTACGCTATTGTACACTGATGACCCGATGCAAATTATACTATTACTATTAACTATTACAATGTTCAAATTTGTATGACCTGTGTATTTTAAGAAGAGTAAACACTAGTGTTTCAAAGGTACCATACAAAGCACGTCCAGTCTAGCACTCTTCAGAAACAAATGATACATATAATTATGATTCTACGTAGAAGATAGCAGAAAAATGAGCCATTATCAGCAGTTGCAAAGAGCAATCATTCATGGGTATACAGAGGCACTTCTTATCACCATCATTGTGAAATATTTCTGACAATTGTGTTTAATAAGACAACTCAGACAATGAGTAGACTGTATCCCCGTTAACCTATTCAACACAATGTGATTTGTGATAGATAATGACAAAAATGATAAGAATTTGTATTTGAAATCATCCTTGAAGGCCTCCTAAAACTCCCTAACATGTTGGGCGCTTGGTTGGCTTTGGTTTTTTTCTTGCCATGACCTTTAAGACTGATGTTGCATCTTCTCCACAGTTACACTGATGTGACGCTTTGGCAGTTGAACCGAAAAGTGTGACTAGCACACACACCATGGTGACACAGGAGCGCTCCCAAGGGAGGGTGAGGATCTTCATATGAAGGATGTGTTGTTTTCCAACGAAAAGCCCCAAACCAACAACTAGATAAATATTACTAACATTGCTACTATTAATTCTGTTATTTTCCTGCAACCTAAGAATTTCCCCCCAGGGATCAATAAAGTATCTATCTATTGCACTGATACAGAGGCTCAGTGTTTAGAGGCCAGAGAACAAATGGCATATTATCCACCATGTAGAATAGGCCTCAATAATAATGTAACTTCGGCAGGGATCATTTAGAGTTATGAGTCCTAGGTACTTCCGGCTGCCTACAGTGCTCCAGCACAATAACAGGAATGAGCCATGGACATGTAACAGCATGACTGTATCACGTCACTCCTCTGTTTTTTGCCCACAGTTTGTTTTTGTTTTTTTGCTGTAGCGGTATTGTTTCAAAAGAAGGCAAACTGGAAAGACCTGTTGCCCAGATGTTTGTCCTTAAAAGAACTGCATTTTGCTGTATATGAACCTTTTGTTACCCTGCTAATACTCTTATGTTTAACTGTACAATCTATCGCCTGACTCCTTATCTGAGCAGCACCTCCGGTCCCAATTGTGAATGGGACATGCAAGCCCAGTCTGAACCTGCACTCATGGAATTTAATGAAAAGTAGTGGTTTGAAGCAATGGACCCATAGCCAGTTTGTGTTTGAAAGGTCGAGTGAACACCATGTTGAAAATCATTTCATTAAACTGTGGGAGGAAGTCACATTGTGGGCTGAATAGCTCTCTCTGTATGTGTTTGTGTGTGTGTGTGTGTGTGTGTGTGTCTCTCTCTGTGTGTGTGTGTGTGTATGTGTTTCAATAGCTGAATGATTGTTCAAAACCCACACACTAAAGAAATACATAGTGTCTGTTATTCTGACCTTGCACATTTCATGAAATATGAATACCCTACTTGGTTCATAGATTTCTACTGGCAGATTCAGTAGAAATCTGTTCTCGTGCTGGTCCGTTTTAATTCTGTGTCCTTGGCCTTGGTTGGTTTTATTTCAGTGTTATGATAAGGTTCAGTCTGTGGTGTAATATAAACCCCCCAAGATAACATGAGAACCCCCCCTCATGTGTGCCTGTCTCTATAAGGGAGTGTGAGGGGGCTAAAACTGGTAAAGCAATCCTGCCAGAGATGGAGAGACAAAGTGTAGGGTTGGGGGTTGAGACTAACTGCATCTTCAAACAGACCACGCTTTGTAATTATACCTTCTTTAAAAGAGCAGTCTGCTACAAAGTTCATGTTCAAAAGCATGTGGATTTTTTTGCCAACAGATTACTGCTTGGAGCTGTTATCGAGTTTAACCATTTCATGTTCACTACCTGCTTCAGAAGGCAATACATGTCATCGAGGATATGGCTGCTTGTTTGCCACAGAACCTTTTCGTCTTCATTTTCTATGTTACACCTCCACTGGGTTCACATGATTGTTTAGATTTCATATCTGGCTGTTTGCTGATATGCTCTCTACCTGTGGATTACCTGACTTAAGCGCCTTAAATCAGGTAATCCACAGGTAGGCTACAGGACTTAGTAGGGAAGTCGTGTGTCATATGGGGCACAGCTTGTAATAGCATTTTAAATAGAAATTGGATCAGTTTCAACATGCTGAACAACAATCTAAATGAACATCGAGATTTAAATTCTGTAGTCCTGACAGAAAATAGTATAAAAGGCTCGTTCCAAGGGATTGATTCGTTTTGTTTCCCCTGCTGGATTGGAATAACACATTTCATTGAAGCATTTCAACAAAAGGAAACAATGAACTGTCTAATCATTTTAATGAGCTGCTCCGCTCTCTTCAAGTGGAGTCACACAGAGAGATGTGGACTGCTATGACAGGCGCAACGTGGCCTAGTATGTTCAGTCAGGGAGATGTTTAGATTATATTTTTACGTGAATCATAAGAGGTGACATGGTAAGGAGTCTGTATTTTACTTTATAAGAGTCTATAGTAAACAAGGCGCCTTGCTACGAGCCAAGTACATTGAAAGCAACAGTACAAACATCAGTCAGGAACATTGATGTACAGTCTTCCAGATAAGTTCAATACACTTCTACTTCTACACAGTTCTATTCTTACAATTCTATGAAGCCATCATGGGCTCTCTTGACTCCTTTTCCAGGCAAGTGCACTGTTTATTTTGGTTTCAAATGACTTCTGAAAGCCGTAGTTTAGACAGGAATGGACTGCTAAGCTGGTGGAATTGATCCAATAAAATGAGACGTGGTTTTCAGCAGCTTCAGAACAGCTTTGTCTCATTAATCAGCTCTGTTATGGGAGAGTCAGTGTTATCAGGATTGATCCTGGATGTGTAAATGTCCAAGACATCCATAAATGCTATACACACTATGTGAGACATTTGGCTTTTTATGAGAGAAAGCGCTACGTAGAGTCTGCACTCTGCCATAAGCAGAGCAGAGATGCTGTGAATGATAATATGTGGATATTGAATGCGAGCAGAGAAAGAACCAGATGTACAGTATTATTTCAAGGATTCATACTGTGAATGTGACATTTGGTTAACTAGTAGTACAGGGCCTTCCCCTATGTGAAATATGAGATGATAAAGGCAGGATGTTGGTAATAGAGGGAGGGGGAGTGAAGCAATGGAGGTAAAAGGGAAGGGGCAGCCATTTGAGCCCTGAAACCTGAAATCAGCAGTTTCCTGACAGCCTTATAAGGTCAGCCATGGGAGGCATTTTAGTACCAACCCACTGATTACTAGCTCATGGAGGGTGGGGAGTGTGGGGGGGTATGAGCGGAAGGAGGGAAAAGGAATGGGGGAGGAGTTGGCTTTTTTGTTTTAGTACTTTGTGTGTCTGCGAGTGTGTGACCGACTCTGTGCACGTATGGAAGAGGGCCAAAGGCAGGGAGGGGCTTTGTTGATCTCCATCTTATTCACTACAGCGGATAAAGCCAAGACATAGGACATCTGAGCCTCAGTGTGATATGAGATGAGGGGCCATTTGGCTTCAGGCACTAACTAACACATCAATAACTGTTCTACTTTTCACGACCCTTAGCTTTATGTCACAAGAGTCTGGGGCAGGCTGTTACCCAAAACCTCTGGTCCAGATTTTACCTTCTACAATGTGAGGTTTAACACAGTCTAGACAGTGGGTGCATGCGTCAACATCCTTTGTATGATAGCCTCACAGGGAAGGTATAAATCCTTCTAAATGCCACTGTCTCATGTAAATATGCATGTCTGACAAGCCTGTCCAGAGCTTTGTATCAGAGTTTGATTATGAAACTGTGACGTTCCAGTGGTGTGTTTGTCGCATCTGTGTACTTCACTGCTTACACCTGCTCGTGTAGGTGTGAGTCTGTCCTCAGGGCCCAGTCTGCAGATGGAGAGACCATTTTAATAATGTAGCAATGCTTTGAAGCCCCTGTCTTGTCCTAGTATACTTTATTCATCACATTTCCCGATGGAGTAACTCATAGACTCTGTTTCCTGAAGCCTGGCTCCCTGGATTGCTGTCTAGAGTGTGCTCTGTAGCAGAGGCCATAGTTGTGAATTATTTACAGAGTTGTAATCTTTGGTAGACACTAGACAGCTATAACCGTATTGGTTTACAAGAATTCAAACCTAGGATATACAAAGCATTACATACACAAACCTGGAACTAAGAATAACAATAAATAGAAATTAAAATCAATACTTTTCACGTCATACTATTTATTAAGACCCTCAATCTGGAGTGAACTGGTGGTGCCATCATAAGTACACCGGGGCTATGAGTCGTTTATCCAGCAGCTATCGCATGTCCTTTCCTGGAGCACAGTAAGAATCCCTCAGTATTATATACGGATGGTGCATAGCCATGATACAGATATTGTATAAGCTGTTGAAATGAGACGTTGCAGGGGAAGGCGAGGGCAGTTGCACAGCAGCATCCTGGCAGGGGTGAGTAGAAGGTGGGCTCAAGGGCAGGGCAGCTGTGGTGTCGAGGGCAGAGAGGATGTCTGCGTCTGCCACAACACGACATGGCAGCTAAAAAAAAAAAATTAAGCAGGAGCGGCAACACAGACGGAGGTTTGACTCACTCATTGGCAGTCTCTCACCTCCCACATTCACACTCTGTGAAACCACATCAAGATATCACATCGAGATTTTACATGCAGACTTTTTTTTCATAGGAAACTCCACGATAATACTCTACGTACGTTCGACCCTAAAGTTAAATTTGGAAACATGTACATAACTAATTTCTGATTTTAATCTTTTCCCCCGAATTTGCTTCTAATGTTTTCTTCCCTATTACACTAGCATTGTGCTAACTCAGCACAAACTAACACATTGCTGCCTCTCTCCAGACTCCTGTACCACACCTGCTTTTAGTGTGAGTGCCTCTGCCTTCTCATCACCCATGGAGCATCGTGTAACATGTCACCGTCCGACATGGGAGGTTGTGAGCTTGAGTAATCCAATCGCCATACAAGTGGCACTCTGCAGAGAAAAGCTCCTTTTTTATCTTTTCATTGTCTATATTCGGACTCGGTCTCTCTATCACAGACTTTGAGCACTGTAGATTAGTTTCACTGTTATTTTGTCCTGCCATTTCAAACTGCTCTGCTCTAGATTGTACTCTGTTATTGACAGACTGCAGGAAGCTCCAGAAAGCCAACCTATTTTCATAACAATTTGTATTTATGCACACATTTCTCTTTCTCCCTGGATACTCTGGGTATGATCTAATAATTCCAAATTTGATTTCCCAGTGGTTCTTAGCTAACTTGTTTTGGCCCGAGGCACACACGAAATAGGAGGCAAGAGCACACAGAAGTGGGGCTACTGCTCCCCTGTGGGCCGGAGGATGGGTCTATTTGTGGAGCTATTTCTGTTTCTGTCTGTTAGAGCATCCATAAAGGCTGAGCTTCGGCCAGAGCGCATGTGAGGGAGTAACTGGAGCACTAAGGGGAAGAAAAGTGAAGAGGTTCGATGGCCACTGACGATGTTCCTTGGTCTGGCTTCAGGCAAGGACAATATCAATCAATGTTATGCAATGCAGGATGTGAAGCAGGCGCAGAGTTGATATTGTACACCCTGTGCTGCTTGCATGGCCCCCACATGGCCTCGTAATTAGACAGACAGTGTGCGGGCCCTCTGTGTCTACTGTCAGTCAGAGCTTCTACAGAGAGGTTGGATACTTGGAGCAGACTGCCTATCCAACTGGTCGCACTCTGCAGGGGATGGAGGAGGACAGCCAGCCTCTTCTGATGTTAGTATGGGTAGAGGACAGAGCAGCAGATGACGTGCAAATAGGAGTGGGAGGCTGAATGAAACATGCTACTTAGTCACAGCATGGGCACATGGGAGCCCTACTTCTTTTGACAGGCTTTCATCTTGACTTCATACTGCATTGACTGCGTTGTTGGTGGTGCTCACATGCTATGGAAAAATTCTTTCAAAGAAGTATGAATCATTTCTGTTGTAAAATGAATGTTTGGAGCAGTGACTTAGCCTCTACTTGTTTTAATGGATTCTGAACACAGTGAGGGAAACTAGGTTTCTGACCAGGCTAACACTGATGTGTCTCTTAAGATCATGTTCTCTCATATATTCTGGGTGAGTCCACATTTCAACATCTGTGCTCAGTGTTAAGTGGGGAAGGTCAATCACCCCACTTGTTTTGGCACAAGTCGGACTACTGAGTGTTGGAAAATGCAAGAAACAATAATCTAGATGGATGTGCACTCTCTGACCTGCCTAAGTATTTAAGACAGCAAGCCAGCTTTCAGAACTAGTAACATTGCTGGGAGAGTGTCCTGCCACCGAGCATGTGAATGGTGGTGCTTAACCCTGCGGTCTGACCAAGCTAAATGTCCTGACTCCTCGACCTGGCCCTTACTGTGCACACGTGGAGCTGAATGATTGATCATGAGGAATCAGCTGTTTCCTCTCTCCTGCTCTAGCTTAGTTTTAGCCCTTCTTGGCCACAGATCACACAGCCATCATCACTATCTTCATGGTGTACAACATCATCCTCATTCTGCTGATCTTCAGTGTATAACAGTGCAACCTGACATATTTCATAGTGAACCATCAGAAGTCTGACCTCATTCAAATGGCTTCCTGGATCATATATGGTTCAGCAGTGACATTTTAGCTGACTCTTTTAGAAAATGAATTCCCTGACAGGTCAAGCTAGACCTCACATTTCACATTGTGTCTTGTTACATTCCACTCAAAAGGCAATGCCAAAGGTCAGGTCACATGTGGTAAGAATAGCTATGAGCTGTTCTTGTCAATACCTTCCTATAGAAACTCAAGAGAATGACTGGGGACCTATTCTTGCCCCATTTCTATAGCATCCCATTGTATCATATTTTGTCTACAAATGACAGGAAGGAAAAATAAACTCACATTCACAGGTACATGGAGTGACAATATACTCAGTAGAATGGTAGAGTGGTTTCATAGCATCAGGCAAGAGGTTTTTATATTTATATTTTGTTTTTGTTTTTAGTAAGGGAACATCAGAAAAGCTGAAGGCCAATGAGAGGTCACTTCATGTATTGAGGACTACCAAGTGGATGATGACTTGGATGATGTACTTAAGTGCCTCAGTATCAAATGCCAGAAAGAAATAGTTATATACACAACTGCACAGAATTTGCCATTTTGGATAGAGCTTGTAACTATGGGCTCACAGTATGTTCCATCCATTACTTCATTTCTCCTACATCTGTAATTAAGAATGCCTTTAAATTGAGATAGTATCATCTCTATTTCAAAAATACATCCAAAAAATCATATTTCTCTGAAAATCTAATTTTCCGCTAAAGATAAAGACTAAGACTCTAACACAAACACACTAATGTACCTGGCTGTACACATATGTTCATATGCACACACACACACACACAAAAAGGTACACAAACTCATTGACCTGCTCAAGGCTCATCCCCCTCTCTCTTTGCTAAGAAATGCAGGCTATTCAGCTCCTGGGCTCAGCCATCTGTGACACTGTGAACCTACTGACCCTGCAGAAGCAGACCACAATTAGCCTAAAACATTTGGCTGAAACCTGTCCTACATAGGATCAGTTGTCAGAGTCCTTGGGCTTAGTTGTGTTTTGAGGCTATTTCTTTTCCATTCACACACCCATACCACCTGTACCTGGCTGGCTTAGGCATGTGTGTCTGAGAAGGTCATACTGTTGCTCAGAAGAAAAATATGTTTAAGATTCCATTGCCTAACGCATCCTGCTTACACAACGATATGGTCACGTTTACCTGCTGTTAATATTTTATTGCATTGTTTAAGCATGTATCATAGTGCTGTAGTCCATTGTCAAAATTACACTTAATGTTGAACATAAGGCTGTTTTTTTGGTATTGAGAAGAAGAAGAAGAAGATAGATACTTTACTGATCCATGGGGGGAAAATTCTGGGGTTGCAGCAGCATGACAGTATCACAAGAATGTACAAAATACAAAGGCAAGATACAATATATAAAATACAAAGGCCTAAACAGTACTTATAAATAAGCAGAGCGAATGAATGGATGGTACATGTATACAGAGTTAAAGAAAGGTAATGGGTAAATGAATGTGAAAGGGAAATGTCTAAAGTGCAGGGCAATGAAGAAGTGTGAAAGGGAATGAATAAAGTGTGTAAAGTGAATAGTGTGTAGAAATGTGTTTTGCAGTTTCATAGTCTTGTAACTAATAGAAAGGAAACCTAATTACAGGAACACATACAGCCCTTTATCTAGGAGGAAGTTGAGAACCATTCAGTAGAAAAATAACCTACTTGTCACTGGATGGTCACGTTTTATTGACTAAATGAAAATACCACAGAAAGGATGGGCTTAACTGAGGTGAATTCCATCCAACTCGCTATGAAATCAGAGGAGGAGAATGGGATCCACATGCTTATATATATAAGGAAAATCACTTTATTGGAACAGAAAACATATCCAAAAGCTGAGGAGCTTATGGCTAAGCAAGATTTAATGCTGGATAAATGGCTGTAATGTGGAGTGTCCTTGACTGGCTCGGTTTGTGGCTACATAATTAGCTGTGTGACCATTAAACTGTTTAACCAGGATCCAGCTGAGCCGGGCTCTACTGGATGCTGCTGGAATTCAGACCTCCTAGGAAAGTTAATGGGCCATGGGGGAGACTTGAGCTAAAATTAGGTAAAGGAGCTTCATCCTGACTATGAGATTTGTATCCAAAGTCCACAAGATCCCCCCCTCCCCCTCTGTCACCACTAGTCTTTAGACTGTTGGCAAATTCATTTGTGCTTGACCTAGTTAGTGGCTCTGGAGAGATGGAGTAGTAAACACACTGTTCCTCCTCAGATAACCTGAAATTTTCCACACTTTCCACGCCCAGTTCACAGGCCAGGCTAGTGTCCACACTAAGGTGAATGGGAGGAGCGTTTTTTTGGCACATAATGTGCTGTGGGGGAAAATCCCCAGCTTTGTTGTGACACTGGCATTGTTACAAAACAGCCCATGGTGTCTTTGTAAGTTTGATAACAACAGAAGATTCATACTACATTTCAGAGTTATCCCGTCATTCTCTGATCTCAACCCACAAAGTGCCAAGAGTAAGAAATGCTGTGAATTATGTTTTCCATTACATGTAGGGTTTTCATGAATCAGTTTTGACTAATTGTTTAAAACTACGTTAAAAGAGCACAAGCTTTATTTCATGAACTCCATCAAGCTGAAGATCACATAGGGGAAGGATGCTGGTGTTTGCATATGTGTGTACCGTGTCGACCTGTGGGTGAATTGTGAGAGAGATGGGG
>CABFOQ010001260.1:0-13374 GCA_900660455.1 Gephyroberyx darwinii | reverse complement strand
TCATACCTGTATGTATATATATATATATATATACATATGTACATATACATATATGTATGTATATATATATATATATATATATATGTATATATATATACATACACTCACCGGCCACTTTATTAGGTACACCTATCTAGTACTGGGTAGGACCCCTTTTGTCTCCAGAACAGTCTGAATTCTTCACAGCATGGATTCAACAATCATTCCTCCTGCACACCACTGTTGCAAAGAGTATTTGAGCATTTGTGGCCTTTCTGTTATCCTGAAGTTTGCCCATGATCTCTCTCATTAACAAGGTGTTTTTGGCTCACTGGATGTTTTTAGTTTCTCCACCATTCTCTGTAAACTCTAGAGTCGTGGTGAAAATCCCAGGAGGGTTAAGCTGTTTCTGGGATGCTAGAACCACCACGTCTGGCACCAACAATCACACCACGGTCAAAGTCGCTTAGATCACGCATCCTGCCCATTCTAAAGTTTGGATTGAACAAAAAGACTAAATCTGCAGGCTTTGCTTCCACAATAGTTTGAATGGATGAGTGCAGAAACACCACAGCAATGAGCGCTTAGCACCGAAATCAATGAGGATCTCACTTTAAAATATTACCGTTGCATCATTTATTGACGCCGTCATGCGTACAAAGCCCAGGAGCTTTCTGAGATACTAGAAGTGGTGTTTCTACTCTCATAATTGCTTTGATTATTGCTGTTGCCCATTCTAACATTCTGCTGAACAGTAACTGAATCCCTTGATGCTCCTGAGCCTCTTGAATATAGCAAACAACAGCAGCCACGTGACTCACGGTAGGAGGAACAGGAAATGTAATCAATGATCGTCTGTATTTGAAAAAAAAAACTAATAATAATATACACATGTGTCTTGCAATGACGCATTTCATAAGATGAAGGAGAGGGGGAGGATGGGAAACGAGACAGGGGAGAAAGAGAGAGGAAAGGAAAAGGAAGAGAAAATGTGACAGGACCTTGTGTACTCGTTTCCCCGCCGAGTTCTTTGATACATTCTGCATGGCATAATAAAATGCAAATATGACAAAATATGAAAGTGCTACAGAGTGGGGAGATCTGGTCTAATGCACTGGCTTCAAAGTCTTGAAAATGCCTTTCAAGCTAAATAATTCTTTGCATTTGCCTCTCTTAAGAAATCCTCATTCACCGATCCATCCTCTCCCTCGTTCTACGTCTGTCTTTCTCAATCTTTCTCAATCTTTCTCTCTCCTCTTCCTCCGAGTTTTCTTCCTTCTTTCTTCTACTCAATCCCCAAGGATGTATGGAAGTCAATACTCCGGAGTAGCTATATACAGTCCAGAGCTCTAAGTCAAAGTCACCTCCAAACTAACTGCTCGTACTGTACCATCATGCATTATTAAAAGAGCCAACTGTGGTGGTAAAAGCCCCTAAGACCCAAGGGAAAGGGATTTAGAGGGCTGGAATTGATCCAAAAACAACTTCACCAGGGGCAGCTTCCCCAAAGTGTCCAAAGCAAATTTCTCTTCAACTCTTTGGTGCAATCCGTTTATCTTTAAATTGCCGCTGTGGCCATTTAAAGAGTGGTGAAACAGAATCTAACTGACTGGGAACCTGGCAACGAACACCTTCTTCACACCAACACTTTAATAAAATCATGATAGTATTAGGGCACGTGTTACGACATTTGGTGGTCACATGATTACATCTCTTTGGATGAATTCATTACTTTGGGATGATCCATCTTCTCCATAACCTTAACCCTACCCACCTAACCTTAAAGCCTAACCCTATCCCATGTCGCTGTTCTGAAGTACATCTGTGGATCAAAATGCATCAATATTTCTACTGCTTGACAAACTAAACCAAGATTTCCACAGAAAACATGCAAACCAGGATACAATATATCCAATGTAGTGTCAAGATAACCAGGATTTCATGATGGAAGTGGCTTGAATGTCAGTTTTGTGTAAATAAAAATCAATTTAGTGTTTCTTACCCTTTAAAGTATTAAATCTGTAAGTGTTTGCCACATGTAAGTCCTCACATTAAAAGTGTTGTCAATCAATCTGGAGATGAAAACACCCTGACTCCATGTTTTGGCTTTGGCAGTGGTTGGGCTTTTATTTTCTCAAGGATTTGTTCTTTAAAGATGATACTTTTCTTAATACTTGACACCTGGGCTTTAAGTCATTTGATAGGAACCTGCTAGTCAGCCCAATAGCAGCCCTGGCCTCACTGCTCATTGTTCATTGCTCTCACCTGTGTCTTGGGATATTTAACTGTTCGTTCTCTCCAACAGACGCTGAGTCTTGATCAATCCCTTGCTGAGTATAGAAGCCATCCGTGGTTTCAAGCTGTGGTTCAGCAGTCTTATTCTAGCTTTGTTTGATATTTTGTCCCGATTACCTGCGCAGGATTCAAGCTAGTTTGTAGTTTAGCAGCCCTGTTGGCTTGTTTTGTTACCTTGGTTTCATCCTTTCCTGCACTTGAGTCCTCACACAAGTGTTACAGAGGAGGGTGTACAATACCAGCATGTTGCCAGATGCTTATTTTGAGAGAGACACTGATAGACAGAAAGAAGAGTGGGGATATAGGAAGGGAGACCAGGAGAGAGACATAGGGAGAGAAAGACAGAGATGGAGAGAAACCCCTTGTATAGTGTGTTTATGTGTGTGTGTGTGGCCTCTAGCAAATGGATCAAAGTCATTTTCCATGCACACATATGACAATAATCCATGGAGTCGCATGTAGATGTATGGTGTAGTCTGGAGCAGGGAAAGCAAACCTACCGCATGGAGTGGATTGCCCTGATCAATCGGCACCTTGAAGTCGGCCTGGAGCTCATCAAAAGCTGTTATCTGAGAGACGCAGAGAGAGATGGTGAAGAAGAGGATGAGAAAGAGGAAAAAGAAGAGATGAGTATAGAAGCAGAAGAAAGAGAGGGAAGAGAAAGAAAGACTGGTTAAAATATCACACTATGGATAAAGGACATCATCAGTGTTTACAGCTTCCAGTGGGTCAGTCAAACTGCTCCAGGTGGAAAAAGCCCTTGAAGCCCTTGAGAGGTGGAGCTCTCCGATGAGATGAAACCTCTCGGTCCTCTATTCTCCCTAGGAGGACGTCATGCACCCACATCGTCCACAACATTATCCCTTTGTTACTTCAAGTTAGCAAGATAAGGCAATAGTTTGCAAGTTGTTGTCAAACTTTGTGTTGCTTAGCAACAGAAATGATATAATGCTCCTTTTGCCCTTTGAACTCTTGTAAGTGTACTACTGACACTTACAGCTGAGCTGAAGCATCTTATCTGACCGCAGCGGCACAATGCAACTATTGCCAATAGATTAATGCAATGTGATGAAGCTGTTTCCATGTTTCTATAAAAAGACGCCTCCCCTGATAATGTGGCATGTGACATGTTTATTACGAGCATTCAAACAAATGCCAAAGAAGCAATAGACCATGAGCTGCGTCACCAGCACCACCACACTAAAGCAATGTGACTGACTGACCTCTGATAATACCAGCAAAACCAACTACTAAGAGCATAATCACACTAACATAACTAGTATGGTGTTTACATGGGTGTTGCCTTACTGGCTTTACTGTCTTAACTGGATTACAATTGCATTTTCGGTGAGCATGTAAACATGGTCATTATTACACTGTGACCTTATCTTAGATTTCAAAGAATACGAAAGTCTTTCAAGAATAAAAACATGAATTTAAAGACAATGCTGAAAAAAATCCAATGAAGGTAATGCCTACAGCACTCATATTAGTTACTGATAGAAATAGTTTTAGCTGGTTGGTTATATCACAGACTGTTGGGAGTATATTAATGTAAACTGCTGATTTAACAGCTTTGACTCAGATTTGCCCGATGGCACAACATTGTCATGTAAGAGACTTAAATGAGACCCCTGGATTGGTGTAATTTCATCCTCCCACCCACCCAGTGTTGCATTGTGGGACAGCTCTCAGTAATAAGATTAAGTAATAATGAACAGTAAGGAAACTGCCATCTTCACGAGAAAACTGTTTCATCGGTGCTGCACGGTACGATATAAAGATAGCTGTCATTACTGGACTATTTGGCTCCCAGGAGAGAAGGGTGTGTGTGTGTGTGTGTGAGAGAGAGAGAGAGAGAGAGAGCACAGGGAAGAAAAGAGGAATATCAGTCAGTGTATCTGCATATGAACTAAACATATCTCTGGTGTGTGTGCACCACGGGGCTACTGAAAGATGTGAGAGCAGCATGAGTACGTTGTTGCGTGTGTGTGTGTTACATAAAAAAATGTTTTTTATCCCTGCATTGTGTGTGTAAATGAGAGAGAAAAAGACGTACAAGAGACGTGATGCAAGCGTGTGTTTGTGCATGTGTATGTTATGTGAGTGTGGGGAATTAACATCAGAGAGACAGCGGAGGCCCGTACCATTCCCGGGTTATTTCCCTGGACTCGCCCCCGCTGTCACAGGCAGCCCTTTACATGTTATTTCCCAATGGAATCATCCTGGCTCGTTGCTGCTCACTGTTATGGTGTGTTGGCTTACTCCTCGCCATTCCTCATGGGCCACAACAACACACACACACACACACGCCCAGTCTGCATGGATGCATACATCTACACATACATGCAGACAAACACTGTGTACCTATATTATGTATCTACCCATGCATGTGAGCACATACACACACAGAGAATGCACACACACACACAGAACATCACTAAGGGGAAAATATGAAAATACATTGCCATACATCCTTATGTGCAACATGAGATGAATACTGTAGTGTGGATGTGCTGCTGACAGGCAGTCATTTCTAGATGGGCTTGAGGGAAAATCCATCCTAAAACACAATTTCCCTGTGATCTTAAGCTCAATCAATTTTCATCAACATTCACCCCAAAGCAGGAAACCAGTAAACCGCATCTCAAATCTGCGATGTCATCAAAAGGTGCTTTCCACTGACAATAACTTTGGGCTCTTTGTGCAAAGCAAATTTTGTTTTGAGGTGGATATTCACTTCAGCGGAAGGCTTTGAAGTCAGGAACGAACTGGCACCCCCTGCTCCTCTTGGCACACCGATTCTGGGTAAACACTGTTTCAATACAGACTGTAGCTGCTGGTGGAGTGACACCTTGCTGTGTGTGTGTGTGTGTGTGTGTGTGAGAGAGAGAGAGAGAGAGAGAGAGAGAGCTGGAGAGATGAGAAAAGAGAGAATACGCAAGTGGTCTAATTTGTCGTGTATTCGTGTGCGTTTGTGAATTGCTTCCTTACGTCTGTACTGTGTATCTGTCAGAAACTATGACCGCCAAAATCTCCTTCCATGCTGCCATCACACTGCTGCAAGGCATTCAAATGGAAATAACTGCATTTAAAACAACAGCACAACAGCAATCGGGGGAACATCCATTCTAATGTAAAAGACTACAAGGTCCGCTTCAATTATTCAGTGTCTTGCTTCAATTATTCATGGGGATTTTAAACCCACTCGATGCAGGTTAATTTTCTGCACACCCATTTCTCACCAACCTCTGACTAGCAATTTAGCGCACAGCTAATAGGCATACAGCCAATTGAGAACTGAATGGTCTTAGATTGAATTCATGCGATCTGTCTGGCTCCCAACGTTAACTAACACAGTTAAGAACACAGGATACCCAATTTCCCCTCGAGGGTCATTAAAGTTTCATCTTATCTTATCTCAGGCTGAGAGATGACGGGGAATAGGAAAAGGTCTATGCTGCGCTTTGTTGCTTGTTAATTGATTATGTAGTAATGGCAAATACAGCAATAAAAGGTTGATATTATGGACTCGTTGAGGCAAAGTGGCAGCCAAGCGGCTGACATCCAGTGCAGGAGTTTGGATGCCTGAATGAAGGGATTCCTGCAAGGGGAGGGATTGTCTGTTTGGGGATTGATGCGGTTTTTGAAGAGCAGAGCTCTACAAAAACCTAAAGCAACTGAAGGTGGAAGGGAGGGAGAAATAGAGTCTGGAAGAGTCTGTTTTGTTTTTCATTTCCATTTTGTGGCATTTGCACTTTTTTTTATCTTGTTAACTTGTGTTAAAATGTGTTTAGCGTCTCTCTCTCTGAATTTTACCCCTCCTCAGAATTTTTTGAACAACATTAAAACATCTATATCCTGCAGACTTTCTAGAGGACATTGGCTCTGTGTGTGTTTGAAGTTGGCTTGTGTTTTTTTGTCTGTAACATGCTCACATCAGTGTAGGCCTGTATCTGCACAGAGCACCTTGGCAGGGGGAGACGGCTGGAGAAGGCAATTTGCTCAGAAATACTCCTGGCAGAGTTAACCCCTTACTTCACAAAAAGAAACAAACTCTCTTCCATGTAACAAAATTAAATTCAGCATTCTGTACAATCCTATTAAAACATTATGAATCTGACATGCCTGTGTGATGAAATTGCTATTACCTATGCAGTTGCACCAGAACATATTCAACCATAAGAGTTTTGCACATTGCGCCCATTAGTCCATTACAACAGGTATTTGTCTTCTGACATAGCCAAGAGGCTATGCTGCAGTGACACTACCATACAGGAGAAACATTTTCAGACTAAATAATGGTTATGTTGTTAGGGTTAGGGTTAACTTACTACTTAAGTTACTTCCTTAACTTTATAGACTGTCACTGTCAAGTGCTTGTACCACACAGTTGCTAAGTGATACAGTACTGTGTAGGTCCACTGCATGTTTCATAGCTAGCAAATGCAAAAGGGACTACAGGTAACCATCACCAATCATACCATTTCTATCATTTCTACTTTGACATCCTGCTGCCAAATGATTTTTCACCACCTCCACCCCTACTGAAGAAAACTGTATTTAGGTCTGAGGAGTTTACTGACGTCATGTCACATAATTTCTGTGTAACTAAACTAAACTAAAATGCCCTTTCCCAGTACAGGTTAGTGCTAGTGGTGGAAAAATCTAGATTTATTTTTCAGTGCCAGAAAACCAAACCACACGGTCCAAAAATCAATGCAATTCCATGAGATTTAAAATCCTCACAATCAATTCCTTGTCGATTTTGATCAATAGGGCCGGGGTCATTTTCACAAAACAATCACACCTGGGAACAAACAGCTGGCGGACACATTTTGCAGAAGCATGAAACACATATTGATTTGTCTGATGCAAGCAATAAGTCTATTTATGGGGCTGGTTAAGGGGAAGGTCCAGAGTTTTAATGATGACTAATGAAGCCCAGACAGACTTTTATTTCTTAGAAATTGGCACCAGCCTCTTGTTAGCATTGTTATGCAATGCAAACAAACAATACTAGTCAACAAGGAAAGAAACCATGGCTTTTACAAACAACTGTCTTACTTATCCTTACTACGATGACAGCTTGTGAAAACAAACCAAGATGGCTTGCATGTGCAATGTTGAGTGAAACGTTGTCAACTTATCTGGTGTCAGAAACAATAGGATTTGTTAAATGGCATGTACATTATTTGAATGGAAAGCGTTGGGGAGGAGAGCGTATTTGGGAGGAGAATGAGAAGGAAAGAAAAAGAAAATTGGAAAGGAGGGAGGAAAGGCTCGGCTAGAGAGGGATCACCGATATACTCCTACAGTGCATGGGCTGTGCAGTAGAACAATAGAAACAGTGGAGTCAGGATGATGGATGAGGAGCCGGCAGGGGTTAATGAACATGTGGATCGATGCTGAGCCAACTCAACTATACCTAACGTCACATCGATTAGCCTCTAGTGCCTGGTGCCAGAAAGCCCTGTTGACTGTTTGCTTCATTGAGATTACAATCACCGGTTTTCCCGATGCATTTCTCACCCCTGATGTTTTACTACAACGCCTACATAGCGCACCAGCTACTTCCCAGTTTCTGTAATAAATATTCTGTGGATATGTTAGCTTACAGTTCAGAAGAGTGTGGTGGGGTGTCCCATGGTTGCAGAACTTCTTCATTGTCATCAGTTTGCCCTAATTCATAGACCAGCATCCACCTTAGTAGAGAAACACATTGACAAACCATTCCAGGACAATCGCCTGTCTTTTTCTTTCTTTCTTTTTTCTGTTAATGTCTGATTACACGTTTTTAGGCCTGTTTTGAGTCTAAATCTCTTTGCCTCTCGCTCTCACACATCATTCCTGCCCTCTCCTGTGTATCCTACCTGCTACTTTCACCTGTATTGCTTTGATCTCATCAAGACATGAATCTTCCCAGACAACCCGGCAACACCCAGTATCCTCTCTGCAACATACAGCCATACTCTCTGAGACCTTTGACCTCTGCTCTTCTGTCTTGTAGTCTTGTAGTGTTCTTCCTCTCCCTTACTGTTTCGTTCCATATTGCCACTTTAAGTCTAACCCCTTTTCACATTATTGTCATCAATTTGCCCCTCCAACCCAGAGGTGTCTGATGCCTTACGGATCACATGGACAACTCAGAAAGTGGCACAAATCATGCTTGGCTAAATATCTCTTTCATTTTCAGTCTCTCTTCTGCACTTTCACATCTGTCTCAGCAGCTAAATCAACTTTCTGCCGTTCTAAAATCTAATCCTCTTCTAAACCCAGGAAGGTACTCTCTATCTTCTCTTTCCTCAATGCCCTTTCACTAACTCCTTCTCTAAGTCCCCCCCCCCTACTTTCTTGCATGCAGAAACCAAGGAAACAAGTTGTGTTGTTCCAACATCAGACAGTAACACAGAGGAGCGTTATGGTTGCTTAGTGTGAGCGATTATTTGCTTGGTGCCTCTGTGAATGTCCTGTACTTGTCAAAATCTGTGATGCAGAGACACACAGGAAGGAATGAGACTTGCAATGCTAGCAGCAATGCTAACTAAAAATGAGTCGGCGAGTTGTATTACGTCTTTAGATAGATCTATCATGATATGTTGCGTGCAGCCCAATATTTTGACTGATGATCAGGCAAAACACAATGATTCATGTTGAAGTAACTTATCAAGCTGATCTAAATTGTTGCCTCCATGGTATTTATGAGGCACCAGCACTGCATTGTGTTAGGTAATTAAAGTGAACAAAAGGAAGACAGGGAAGAGAAAAGAAGCGTGAGAAGATCAATCCTCCCTCACAACTCCCTCCATACTGCTCCATGCTTACGTACCTCACCACACTTTGCACGCACTAAATACCAAAACAGCCACAACATAATGGGAACGCCAACCAGGAGAGTAAATTATGTTAACTTGACATTGTGCCCTCTGCCACGTTGGCGGGGGAAAACTCTACATCATATCTGCACCATAGCACTTTCCCATATATCGCCGCTGCGCTGGAGTAGCGCTTGGTTTGCTCCCCGCCGTAATGACACTTAGAGCACATTAGTGGCTGCGGTTACACGAGAGGAGAATCGTTCAACCGGAGTTGGACCACTGAAGCGCTGAGCTCCGGGGAGGTCGCAGTTCACCTTGTATGTTAATTAAAATGGCTTCGTAACGGGTTACTTGAGCGCTCCCGCGGGAGACGGCGGCCATGCGCTCGCTGCGCGGTGAACAGATTGATTCCCTCGATCGCTGCATCTGGGCAGGAGCGTCATTGAGAATATTGTAACGCGGTTGTCACAAAACATTACCTGACCTTGTTTTCGGTGAACGCGTTCACTTTAGTGACTTGTCCAAGTGATTCATCAGGTTAGCGTTACGTAGCTTCTACCTGCTTGGTGAATTGGTGTTAGGAAGACACTTTACTGCCCAAGACAAAATCACTGTGACTTGCCATACAGTGAAAAAGACTATCAACAGTGTACAACAGCTCATTTTTGCATATGGAGTATCTCCCTCTCTCAGAGCCCAGAGGAGATGAGTCTGAAATAACCACCGTGTGTGGTCCAGCTTAAAAGATGAAAGCTGAAAAAAAATCTCATTTGCCAGACACGGGCACAGGATTTCTACTCTAAGATGCTGGTCATTTACAGTAAAAAAAACAACTGGACGCAATCATTTAAATTCCAGCTCCCTCGTGTCTGTTATTGTAATTGGACCGTAACAAAATATATGGCAAAATGACTCTAGTGAAAATCGAGTTATCACATTGCATCTTATAAAACAGCAAGGAAGAATGTTCTCTGTCTGTTAACAGTAGCTTATTTTACTCAGGGTGTAACAAAATCAGGCAAATCTAATTGGTAAATACTCAGTCAAGATGAGGTGACAGATACGTTAGGTGACTGAGGCATATTGGGAGCAACCAAACCAAACGTGTCAAATTTTGTGTAAATGGAATAAAAGCTGTAATCTAAAGTTCTTCTGAAGTTGCCAGTGCTATTTTGCCAGGATTACGTAGAGCAATAAGCAGTAGCACCAGTGAAACCACTACAATGACTAGGGCAAGGTGGCTTATCTCCCTCCACTCATCATTCAACATACTTACAATCAGTGGCCACTTTATTAGGTACACCTTTCTAATACTGGGTAGGACCCCCTTTGCCCCCAGAACAGTAGCATGGGATTCAACAAGGTGCTGCAAACATTCCTTAAAGATTCTGGCCCATGTTGACATGCTAGCATCAGGCAGTTGCTGCAGATTTGTCAGCTGCACATTTGTCAGCTGCACATTCAGTTGATGTTTTGGGTTCAAGGTGAGGCTGAGCTCAGATCTTTCAGGCCTGACTCAAGATCTGTAACCTCCTCATCACTCAGCCGGTACTTACTTAATACCTCAGCCCTAGTGAATTCAGGGATGGCTAAGAGAAGGAAGTGATTAATGATAATGGATATACCAAAGATAGCCCAAATGTCCTTCCCTTTGTCCTTGTGTGTGTCTGAAAGGCTCGCTGCATCTGTGGACGTGGGGAATCTTGTCGAGGAGAGACGGGAGGACAAGGGTCAGCTGTTTCCAACCATAGCCCCTACTTAAAAACCAGTAAATGAAAGATTTATCTGTAGAATTCAGGTAATGGAAAGCAACTGACAATGAGTCAGGAGGTAGATAAGGCACAATTGATTGATTGAGCAGTATAGTTTGATTGATTACAGCCAATTAGCGGCAGAAGTCTATCTATGTATGGTCATATTTCATTCTCCGACTTTGAGGGACCTTAATGAACCGGTCACTCATGTTACCTGGTGATAGGATTGGTCATGTGTTTTTGGCAGTGCAATTCATAACTTGCTTATTCCATTGTCTGTTTGTGGCCTGTTTAATAGCCTCTGTCTTTTTATATTCACTTACACAGGCTCGTTTTATTTATAGCTTTATTTTACCTAGGGTAGTTTGACTCAGCACTCGTGCTCTTTTTAGCAATGCACTGTTCAGGGCATGAAACTAACCTTTCGGTCAACCGGCCACCGTGGTGAGTGGATTCGCGATTTCACCGGTTCTTTGAAGCCTAATGAGTTCTTGAAATAGGAAAGAAAAAAAAAAGTGACTGAAGGCAGACTGGCTACCCGCCAAAGTGCCTGCTAGAACTGACAGGCATTTCAGCCAAAATTTTCCAGCATTTGGCAGGTGGCTCGTGTTAATATCAAACCCCGGCCCCGTATGCACGTTTACACAGTTACCCATATTCCCACCTCACAGCCTCCTCCTAATTATGTTCCCTCACAGTATGGAGCCGGGGCTTATTATGCTGCATGTCTCTATGTCGCTGTGAATGGGAATCAGCGGAAGAGGCATCTCCACTGTTTCTGCCGTCTTAAGCAGAATGCATAATAAAGCCTGGTGCGGTGTGGAGTATTGCTGAAGCTACAGAATAATGTCTTCCATTGTGTTACATCCCAGACATAATGGAAGGCAATGTTATGTTTTCTGTTTATCTGTTCTGCACTGGGACAGACAGACAGACAGACAGACAGAAAGCTCTTTTATGAGTGGAGTGCTCACTAGTATCGTTAAAGTATGATATAATATACTGTGTGTCTGCTGGTCGGCGTTGTGCTCTCTGTCTGTTGTGCAAAGGACAGACCCTCTATCAGTTTACAGTCATGAAGGTACATTGTGCTCTTCATGTTCTGGTCTGTTTATCCCCTCGCCTGTTATCCCAGCAGACACACGGGCCACTGTCTGACAGACAGGCAGACAGACTATTGGGCTGTAATTGCCTCAGATCAGTCATCCCAAGTATATCAGGTCTGTTGTTGTTTCCATGCAAAAGGCAGACCCAGGGCAATAGGCTGGAAGACCTGACCCAAATCTGTCTTTACATAAGGCCCTGCATGATGGAGAGGCACTGAGAACGGGCTCAGGGAGCAAATAATTAGATTATTCAAATATCATAATGCAGCTAGTCATATTGGCATTGCTGTATTGCTGAGCAGAGGCTTGATTAAAGGGAGAGGGAGCAGAGCAGGGGGGAGGGGGTGTCACTGTACAAGATTTCCTAATTGATGTGGAAGGGAGGCAGTGTAATTGATGTAGAATGCTGCACACTTTGTAAGTAATTCTGCACATTAAATTGGGTCAGCACAAATGTACTGTTACTGCTAGAAAAAGATTGAAAACATCGTTGTGATAAACTGATAAACTGGGGAAAAACTCATCCTGAAGAGAACTAAAACATACATTTGAAATGGATAGATGATGTGGGCTGTTCCTGTCCTTGCACCGACGGTTTGCCTGATACAATTACGCACAAATACCATACAACGTTGGGCCAGCTACCTGCATGTCCACTATGCACACAAACACCCCCGATTATGAAAACAGTCCCTTGGTTATAAAAATCATTAACATAGACTAAATAAATCCGAGCTACTCACGTGCCATATCGCAAAGAAGATCAGAGACGCACAGAGGACCAGAGACAGCATGTAGCAGAAGGCAGCGAAAGTGAACATAATTGAAAGGGGAAACGTTGGGTAATTTCCCAAAGAAGGACGATCCCAATGAAAAACATCTAAAAAAAAAAAAAAAAGAAAGAAATGGGGACGGAAAGAAAGTTATCACGGTGCCATGGCAAGCCGAGGCGTTACCGGTACCATGACTTCCCCGTTTGAGGGTTTGCAACAATTTGTTGCAGAAAACCTCTCCAGATGATCAGCGTGCGTCCACTCCGCAGTGGAGATGCGACTCTGAAGTCAAAGCGTCTCTCTTGATGGGAGAAAAATCACTCCAGTTGACTTGACATGATTGGGAGAGTCCACAAACATTGGAAAGATTATCATCTAATCACACAAGTCTTCTCAGAGATGGGTGGGAATTGATATCAGGAGATTATGCGCAAAACCATCCGGGAGAAATGAATTCGCGGGTAATCCATTCAGCAGCGGTCGGAGGAGCGCGGCTACACGGGGGTCTGTGGTGTGATGGTGTGAACAGAGCTCCTCCACTTCTGGCACAAGCCGTAAAAAAAATGTTTTCTTCCCCCCCGACAAACCTACAAACCTATCAGCTCCACCGAACTGAGAGCGCAGGAAGACGCTTTAACAGGTGGATTTA
>CABFOQ010001259.1:42747-55258 GCA_900660455.1 Gephyroberyx darwinii | reverse complement strand
GACTGCTGGAGCTGGTTGTTGCCTAAGGAACTGGCGAAGGGTGGTTGGGCTGGTGAGTTAATGATGGAGTTTCCAGACATTGGTGTTGAGTTCATCCCGGTGACCGACTGCTTGCGGTCCACCATCATCACCATCTCCCTGTCCTGACGGATAATCTGCTTCAATATCTCGTTCTCCTGCGTGTTGAAGACGCCGGCGTTCAGATCCTTCTGGAACTTCTGTAGCAACAGCGAGTTCTTCTTCCCTGTTGGGGTGCAATCAGGAGAAGTGAGCACACAGCCATGGCAAACTTTGGTAGCACTAAAACATAGAATACAGGACAATAGCATTAAAGGTGCAGTTTGTATGTTTTATTAGAATGTGGTCTCTTTGGTGCACATTTGTTTGCACATGGTGTGTTAGTCATTGTTGCTAGCTGCTACCTGTAATAATCACTGCTCGATAAACAGCCGTTCCAAGTGCTTTAACTTGGCAAAGCAGGGTTCTATGAAGATTTTCGGAGTTTTATTTTCTTGATTCCTCTAAATTTCTTTTAGCATTTTAGAGGTAAAATATTACAAACTGCATCTTTAAGCCCAGTTAGGGTTGTGATATTAGAAATGAAGTGTGAAGGACACTGAATGACAGTGATTATGGGAAGTACAAGGTTTGTGAAGAGTGAGGGGTAAGGAGAAATAGATTACTGACAGTGTAGCATGTGATAGCATAGACTGTGAAGATATTGATGTAAAGACAATGAAATTAGAAAGAATATTGATAAGTTGTACCCACCAAAGACAAATGTTGAGCTACTGTACATTTTCAAGAACAAAATACAAAAAGTGTTCTAATAATCTAATTCATAGTCACATTCTATTTAAACTACAATGACATTTCACCTAAAACACATCACAAGGATACCTACAATAATCACTTTTTCTAAAACACAGCAAAATTAAAGCAGGCAAACAAACAAAAACAGACAATCTACTTTTCTTAACATATAGTACTTTACCATCAATAGGCACAGATGGTGAATATTATTATGCAGTAAATAAGTTATCACCTACTCATCTTACCACAAACTTAGGATTGCATTATAGAGTGCCTTGTGATCTTCATAATTCAAATTTGCTTGGCATTCACTGGAGACCATAATCTATTTTTATAAATCAGATTCTAAAAAATATTTTTTGCTATGCTGGAGAACACAGGATTAAATTATTCAATTTGTATCCAGACTTAAAGAGTTATTACATTGCTTGGTTTCCCTGTATTTGAAGTGAATATAAATCAGAGAACAAGCTGCTTTTAGTAAGTGCTAGAATTATGTATTGTAAAGGGCATTTTGAGCCCACAGGCGTGAAAACTGTGCCCAGATTTTTTACAAGTCATGAGTACTGTGACAGGGCTTGACAGATGGCTACTTTAGAGATCAACCACTTTTGTGGCACTGGGAGTAAAACTGTGGCAAAATGGTGGTACTAACGTCATATGGCAAGAGTACTGCCCCATTTGACATGAGAATTATTTTTAATATTGTCACATTAAAAGGCAGATTATAGTTCTATTTGGCCAAATTTATCTGGAGGACATATCCCTTTGTGTTATTGACCTTTCTTTGTGGAGCGACAGTCTTAAAAACCTTCTTTGTTGCTAAGGATGACAGAGTGGAGTTTCAGTGTGCTGAAGGCTCTAGCCACAGTCAATCAATCAGTAAGCCCTGACCTTGAGAGCAGAAAATTTCTCAAGTTAAGAATGTTATGTCGGACAGCTTTTTTCTTTCAAGGATGTCAACAAATCATGCAGTCAGCTGCAACATACGACTTTTACAATTGCAACTCTCTCAGCTCAAAGTGGGTTGTTATTTTGTTGTGACATACTATAAGTGGAACTAGAATTAGTGTCCACAACTGAAAACACAACAACCTGCAAAATGGTGTTGCTAAAATAACTTAACTTAAATTAGGATAACAACTGAAATTAAAATATGTAGCTTACCCATAGCAGGATTGATAATGTCTCCAATATTTACTGTATTCCTATGAAGTCCGCAACCATTGCTGGGAATGTAGTCCACTTTGAGTGCATTGAACCAGTTACTACAGGGTTGGGTGGAAACTAGCACCAGACATTGACTATAAGACTACTGTTAACTTACAAGGCTGCAGTGATGGCATTTTTAAAGGTGACAGGGTTAAACACTGTGGAAAGGACAACACATATATGTTATTTGTTTTTCCCGAAACATAACCTAAGGGGATTAAGGAAATATGCACTCATCTCACAAAGCCTATTTCAAGAGGGGTTTGAGTTCTGCTCTTGGACCTGAAAACAAATTGAAGAGGCCAAACCTTTATTTTTGTTGTACAGCAAGTATATCTAAATCTTCTCTGGTGTGGCTGCATCTGGATACATCAGGAAGGTAGTTAGGCATTAAAATGTTTACCAGTAATACCTACATTTATTACAAGGCTTTGACCACTGGAACATTTCTGAGTTTACCAACAACAGTCTACCACATCTATAAAATGGGGGAAAATGCCTGGTTCCCAAACATGCTCAGGATAATAATAAGGATTATTAGCACCTTTTTCCCTTAGAATTGAACATTTTAACACTTTAAAAAAGGCTTTAAATATAAACACTGTCACAAGTAGATAAAAAGTCTCTTCTTTACACAAAACTTGGCAAATTGACATAAAAATAGATAAGATATGGGTAAAATTACTATTTGGAATTAATACACTTACTTTCCTCTTCTTTATTTATGTTTTCTGGCACAATAGAACCATTTGTTTTTTTCAAAAATGCAAGCCTTTTTTTGCACTCCAGGCAAGCTAAAACAAGTGTTCAATATTATTTAAATAAATTATAAAATGTTGCATATCTGAAATCTGAAATAAATCTGAATGAAAAATCTGAAGCAAAAAGAAATGTATGGTAAAACAAAATGGCATATAAATAATGAAGACCCTGTTTGGTAGAAATGAAATACACACATTTTGAAAAGAAAAAAAAAAGAAAAAAGAAACAAAATAGGAATCAGATGCATTCCTGGCCTCTGTTGTAACACAGGCTTATGCTGTAGAGAAGTACCAAAATTTAAACCTTTTTGTCCTGATTTGCAATTTAATCAATGAGACAATTTGACTAATAATCTCTCTGAGGCTTGATGGCCAGACTCCTTTGTCTACTCTGTTTTGACTTGTAGTGGGATGTTCTGCTTTCTGCATATTTGTTATTCTACTTATGATTATACAAACAATCATCTTGTATTTTGCTCTTGTTGAGGGTTATTTGGTACAGTATAACCAAAGAGCAAATATCAGAAAGAACCTCCTGTATGTGTATGTGTTTATGCAAATGATTCTTGACTGAGATAATTAATGGATTAAATTAGGTACAAAAAACATTTTGAGTGTGTCGGGTGCAAGCATTGAGCAATTGCACCTCACCAGGTGGTCAACATGAGTCATATGTCTAAATATAGACGTAAAAAAAGCAGATCAAATATTGCCTCTTTTTAACGAGGACCAAATCTTATTCACAAAAAAAATCTATCAAATAATTCATATTACAAGTCAACAATCTGAAGCTTTTTCTACCAGTAAAAACATGAGAAAATAATAAAATGGGATTTCTACATATGGCAATGCTTTAGTAAAGCTCTGGGGACTTACTAATTGACAAACATGATTTAATTTGTGAATACACTTTGAGCAAAGGATTCAAAGATTAAATAAAAATGTCAGACATCAACAGCTGAATATGTACTCTATGGTTATTTATTCTATGCAAATCTGTATAAAAATAAATATGGCACAAAACATTGAATTAGATAACTTTTTTTATCGCTTAAGTTTCGTCATTTTGAATGCGACCATTAAACCATCTGCAATGCTAGTGTGGGTAACGTGAGTTATCTGTCACTGGTGGAGGAATTCAGCAGTTAACTTTTTTCAGCAGTTAACAAGTTAACCTTGTGCAAGAGGTCATGCTCTTTCAGAATGAATTTGAGACCAGGTCCATGCCTCTAGGTCATTTTCCCCCTGTGCGAATATTGGAATTGGAATAAAGTGTTTACCTGATGCCTATTCGTCGGCCAGGACACTCTTGAAAACGAGATGTGCTCGTCTCAAGGCGGACTCCTGGTCAAATAATTTTTAGATAGATAGAAGATAATGTCAACTGTGCAACATGTTATTGTTTTCAATGCATGGTTACTTTTCTTTTATTTCCTTTTAGAGCGAGACAAGCACGTAACCAAATGCAGTTCATATATATATATATACGATACAACCAGCACGGATCATGACATTGTATTTTCCCTTGTATGAGACAAAACCCCCTTAATGATAAGTCTGAATGAATTGATCAAATCCACAACACTTCTGCATTAAGGAGAAGTGTTACTCAAGAATGGGCAGCTCTCATTTTGACATGATGATTGACAATACTGGCTGGTAAAAAGCCAACATTGCTAGTTCTTAAATAAAAAGGGCAAATGTAGATCACGACTGCTTAGGTCAAAGGGCATATATTTTGAAGGGCACAGGATAGAAAGATAACATACTTAACTACAGGGCAAATTAAGCTTATGTAATCTATATTAGTCCAAATATGAGAGGTCCTGGGTGTCAAAAAAATGGTATTCTTCTCAACAGTGAGACGTACCAGATCTTTTGATGGGTTTTGATTTACTTTGAGTGGTCTTTTCCCAACCATATTGTTTACTGATTGATGCTGACTTGCCTGTCACAATAGTATTTCAATGTTGAGTCAATGCCATGGCTGCAAAGCAATACAAAGTCAACATGCCTGAATCAGGCAAAACAACACACAACAACAAAGCCAGAACAAAGAAAAACAACAACAATAACAATAAGGAAGTAGATACAGACCGCAGGCTTAACCTCTGATTTGAGACAACATTGGCACACTATCGTGATACCTCAATGCTTTCTGGTTCAGTACTAATAACAGGGAGACAGAAGGTAAACCTAACCACCAAACAGTACACCGCGTTAACAGCTTAAAATTGCTGAACCAAAGGATCAGAGGGATAACTTACTGCACGAATTAATCAGTGCTATCCACATCTGTTCATAAATTGAGAGAATAATGAAGCTTTGAAACTGCTATTGCCTCTTTCACGTTGAGAAGAATGGTAATTTCATTTATGTTCAAACAAGGATAGGGTGAGAAAAACCCTGAGTTGATTTTTGTAAAGTTCCTTTGATAGTAACATTTATGCAGTAGTAGTAGCAGTATGTATGATACCAAGACATGATGAAAATAAACCAACACTAGCAAATTATATATAAGCCCATGAATTAGTAGATATGATAAGTAAATGGGCTATTGATAGCTTAAATGTGACACCTGAATGTGAAAATGAAATATAGTTTACTATAATATGACAAAATTTTACTCTACATGAAAACATACAGCATTATGATTGTTTCAGAAAAAGAGTAAAAGTTTATAAAAGGGGAGCAGTACTCAGTACTCTTCTCTCAAAGAGATACATTACACTAGCTAATGCTATATACTTTCTACGTATGAGTGTGAATGATTACTTACTTAATTCATTTCTCAGGCAGTAATCCCATATCTTCATATAATCTTCTCTATGTTAAATTATTAACTGTGTCAAGAGAATGTGCAATACTATGATTCAGTGGATTACATCAAAATGTATCAATTCTGTCATGGATTGGCACCCAACTAATATTTGCCCTGGTTGCATTCCATACATGTGCCCCTTTTCAATTATAACAAATCTGTTTGTGTTTAAACCATAATAGTTAATTTTCCTTCAGTTACAGTCAGTCATGGTCAAGTTCCTATACAAATGTTCCTCTATCAGACAATAAATATAAGGAAGCATTACTGACATGAGACACCAATGAGGGACTGGCTGTGTGAAACTTTACGGGGTCCTGCCTGTTTACAAACTGGGCCTAACCTGGTAGAAGCAGGTCCCTTAGTGCCTCTAAGGACTCTCTGGTGTCACCCTGCCCAGATCAGGGTCTTTTTACAGGGATACTGTCTGGTTGATTTCAAGAAGTCTGACATGGGGTGGGGTGCTGCTCATACCCAGGTGTGCAGATGAGTGGAAGGAGGGGCGGAGGCACATGCATGTGAGGTTAGCTTCCGTCCACTCTCTGGGATCCAGTTAGGGGTCAACACCAAACCAACGAGGGGGCGACCTGACTCCCTCCCGGACAGCGACATGCACTGCCTTCCAGTTAATCCATCCACAAAATGCTACTTTGGTTCTTTAGAAGGATTAATGCTTGTTCCAAGAAATTTTCTTTAAAGTTACTTAAGACAAAGAAAGAGGAGGAAGTAGACAAAAGATAGCATACAGGTCATGCAGCACAAGATGGCAGACACAATGCTATTATGAAGAAAGAAGAAGGCAAACAAATACGAATGGAGACAAGACAACAAGGCACAATGACAGGCAAGAGATCCGACCAATCAGACAAGAGAATTAGATGTATACAGGTCTTACCGATGCGATCCAATCGGTCAATTGCAACCGTTTCGAAAGCACGACGCATCATGGGGTACTCCTCTAGCACCTCATTGAAATGGTCAACAGAGAGGGAGAAGAGACGACAGTAGGTGTCGGCGCGCACGCTGGCCGTTCGCCTGCCTTTGGTCAGTAGACAGATCTCTGTATGGAAGGAAGGATAGGGAAAGAGAAGAGGAGAGAAGAAGAAGAGGATAAAGAGTGAGATAGACAAATGAAGAAACAGCAATGGACAGAGAAAGAGGGTGCAGAGACAAAGATAGAGAGGAAGAGGCAAAGAGTAAAAAACACACATAACAGTGAACAATTACAAACCTCAACATAGAAAATCATACTATAGACTTCCTGCAGCCCCAAGCATGAGTACATATTACCATATAGATGAACCTTGTGTGCTGTCACTGGCACTACGCTAACTTAATTCATCATCCTGCAGTGAGCTAATGGCCCCATAATACTGTGCAGTGGACAGCTTCACAAAAACTGTCCATGAAGCATGACTGCATCGTGCTGTGGCCATTTCTGAAATTTAACGCAGAACTTAATGCAGGAATATTGTTTCACAGGCAACTGTATGCCAGATCATTCATTGTGCTTTCTGACATCTGTAAAGTGTGCTTTTATTTTCAAAGTGGAACAATTATGTAGCAGTAATTCATCATTCCATGCAAAATGGCTACCTTTCTCTTTCCCTCACCAAACTGCAGATTGCTGCACACGCATGTTGGGCATTTGCATCTGGATGTTATACAATCCAATCAGCCTAGATATATGTGAATGCCAGCCCAGGTGGAATGGGAGGTGTCTGTTGAGACTGGTGCTTCTAATTCACCTGCTGTTACATCTGAGTAAAAGTGTTATGTAGGATGAGATTTGGGCTCTCAGCTCATGGTCCGTGAGTTGGTTAGTAAATGTGTTGAATAATCTGAAAGACGCTTGAGTGACAGAATAACAGTTTCTGGACCAGGCACCGACCCTACATGCAAAGCCAAATTCAAGCCCGATATAAACCCTCGGTCCTTCATCTCATCATCAAACACATCAAGTAGAGGATGAGAGGATGTGACAGGTGTGAGAACATAGACGCTTCCCATTTCCTCATAATGGGGTGGTGGCCTTTCTGACGTATTATTGCTAACATCCATCCAATGCACTCAGATCTTTCTAACAGCATATACGTCATACGCAAATTGAGCTCCTGCTGTGACAAATGTTTCTCTCTTGAATCAGCCTAAAGTGATAGGACCAGCACAGGGACTCAATGAACACAGACTAGATGATTTGTATTTTATATATTTTGGTCAATGGTAATTTGGTCAATTTTGGCGTCCTGGCAATTACCTCACATGTAGATAATAGAACCATAAAGGTACAACTGAAGTGAAAATGATGAGTATTGTCTATGAACAGTAAGGGTTAACTTGAGAGATGATGTACTCATCCATGCATAGAGCAGTTGACTGATTACGTCAATCGCATTTTAAAGGTCAGTTTATCCTCTGTTTCTTGCCCCCAGAACTGTACAGTATTATGGTATATGCACAGATTAATGATAATAATATCACCTAGGTTACAATGACATCTGATGTGTTAGTTTATGGATGTTGGCTATTTCAACCTTGTATAACAGGAACACTCTCAGAAATGCACCTTTGCAGAGAACCTATTCACAAAGCAAAGATTGAACATTTCTGCTGAAAAGGCTGAACTATACATCACAGGGAATGTGATCTGGTCCATCGCATTTTGGCTAGTAATAAATGAATGAAAATGTACGCTAGAGTTAGTTGGATGGTATCCTTGACATTCACAGGGCCTGATTTTCTCAGAGAAAACAGGGAGTCTGCAAAATGTGAGAACAGCACTCTCAAGCTGCGGGTGTGAACACGGTGTTAGTGCTGTTATAATGGAAAAAAGCTCCTTGTAAGTGACATCCCTGTTAACATAGGAAGACAAAGAGAGTGCACGAGAGAGAGACACAGAGACACAGAGACAGAGCGTGAGAGAGAGAGAGAGAGAGAGAGAGAGGGAGAGAGAGAGAGAGAGAGAGAGAGGGAGAGAGACAGAGATGAATCCCACAAAATTCAGTGCCAAGCCCCTGTCTCTGTTTATATCCTTCCAGACAGACAGACAGGGTGAGGGAGAGGGAGAAATGGAGGTTGTGTTAAATATCAGACAGAGTATTACTGTACTACTAACGAGCTGGCATGCCTGGCATGGCTACATCTGGAGTGAATTGTATTACTTCACAGTTAGCAGCCAGCAGCCCAGGTCCAGAAGCACGGGTTAAGTTGGCTAAGTGGGTGCACTAAGAAGCTGTGCTGTTGCTATCACAAATTACTGGGCCAGGGCAAGAACCTGCCATTGCCCCCACTCTGACCACTTTGTATTGGTCAAAGCTAGCTAGAAACATTTACCTAACACAGATGAAACCATTCCAACCAAATTATTAGTCAGACATTAGTAACACAGTGAGCTACTTCTTAAACTGCCGTAGTCATACAAAGACACAGACACAGTCACAACTGACAGTGGAACCGACATCAGCTGCAAGGCCTGCAACCTTAGCTAGGAGGATGCACATTTTGGGGCAAAAAAATAACAGCATAGTGCTGAATCATGAAGATGTATTTATGCTCCTGCTGCAGCTCTCATGTCAGCATGGCTCTGGAAAAGGCAGTGTATTGGTTGCGTGTTAGAAAGCGAGCTTGAAAACTCTGGCTTGCCAGCTTATATGGCTAATATTAACCAACTCAGTATGATTCAAATGAGTGTCCTGAGGAAGCAATCTGGTTAGTGACTAACAATTGGGCAAAGGCTTGCAGTGACAATTTGAACCATTACATATCACATATTTCAGTAAATTTTCAGCTAAGCAATATGACTGATTAAAGAGATGCTCTAGTCATGCTGATAATTCTCCTGTTTTTCTTTATTCTTATGTATGTATATAAAATAAAACAGTACACATGTGTTAGCATTGACACAAGAGGGGCAAGAAAAGGATATTTCAAGAAGTTCTCTTTGACATGGCCTGATAATGCAGTGTGTTGTAGTCCAAACATTCTTATTTATAATCTTATATAGCATCTTATGTAATAATGAATGAATATACAGTGACTCCATTGTGAATCACCGGAAATATCGCCTGAGTATGAAAAATTGAATAAGCTATTTAGATTTTAAGACCATTCATGTTCTTTCTCACAGGTTATAGAGAAGACAAATATAGATTTTGCTTAGTGGCTTCTGTGCCTGGCGGGGAACGAAATTGCCAAAATTCCAGGTGTGTGTGTGTGAGTGTGTGTGTGTGCACGTGCACACGTGTTCACAAAGCAAGGTCCCATTAACACTACACAAGATGTGGTCTGACACGTGTCCATTGTCTTGTCATAAAGCATCACTGCTAACCCCAGGGGTATTGCGGGTAATTTGCCGTCACTTCATTTGTCATGTACTCCCATGGTAACCACCTCCCCTTCTCCCCCATGGCTGGGACCAAGAAGGGGGAGTCCCACATGACTAAGACATACAAGCCCAATAGGGATTTTGATCTGCTGTCTGTCATTGTCCTAACACCAGACTCTCTTAGTCCCTCCTCAGGACTCCCTCAGAGTGACTTCGCTGCAGAGCTGTGGTGTAACTGCACTATATTGTAATACCATTTACACAGTGACTAGCATGCTGTGTGCTTAGCAAGCAGGTATGGAATTCACTATGGTCTGAGGTACTTCGCATGGTCTGGGGTACTTCATATGGTCTGAGGTACTTCACATGCTCTGATGTACTTCTTGGCCTACTGTCCTCATAGACGTCCTGCTCACTGGCATGTGAACAGTGTCTTCGTCAATCTCTCTCTTCCTACGATGGCGTGCTCTCTCAGTTTCTCTGCCTCAGTCACCCTCACTGCTCTCTCTTTCTAGCCACAGTTTGGCCTGGTTGTGAGTGGTGTGTGAATCACTGGAGAGTGAGGTGCCTGGCACAGCCAGCTGCTCCCAAGTCAGGGCTCATCTACTAATGCCATACAAATGGGTAAAAATACCAGCTGGGCAGAAGGCAAGAGCAGGTGGCTGGGCACTAGCAGAACAAAGCAACATGAGCGGTGCATCCCTTGTGCCTTGGAAAGATACAGCACATATCTTTCAGTTAAATGGGAGAATTATGTTTTGCTTCATTTGATTTGATACTAGAGGCTGAAGTGCGCTTTCACCTCTCCGTCAGCCTTTTGTGCTGTTGCTTGCTCTTATTGCTCTTATGAATTTGTCTCACCCCAATACAGTGATGAGCTGTTATTGGATGGCCTCTGCTGCATAGAATAAGTGCACACCAGATAGCAAAACCTAAAAAGCAGAGTTCAGATTTTGTGATGTAACCTTCAAAATGTTTTAGACAAAGCATGGAAGGATAATCCAAAAATCCCGGGACAGTACTCCCATTAACTGTTTGGCTGCCCTGCCTCAACATATCCCTTGGGTTTTATGAATTTGGTCCCCAGAGGTCAATTTCGAGGGTCACAGTTTGTTAGAACTGCTGTTAGTGTTTTGCTATCGCCTCATTGGTACCACTTTGATCTCCTCTTATGTTTACTAAAGGTTTTCTGTTTTTCTGTTTTCTGTTGTATGAACTGTATTATAGTACAGTACTTACTTTGATTACATATGAGAGACACCAAAAAGATCATCAAAGCATACACAAAACTAAAAAATAAAATTTCCAAAAAGGTTTCATTATTCATGTAGTCTGTCAAAAACTGATACATAACAACAATATTTATCTTGAAGGATTTACAAGAGCTTCAAGGTTTCTTATTCATATGACTTTCTTTTAAAAAGACTCATTACTTGATGAGTTGTGTATCAGGCAGAGCAGTAGAACTAGTAGATCCATTAAACCCCCTGCAGTCAGTTCTGACAGGGCCACAAAAAATAGTTAATCACTATTTCCCTCCACTGTGGAGTCTAGTTACAGTTGTCATTATAAATTGGAGCCACTAACAGGAAACAGTCAGTAAAACTGTCTCTGCCTTTAGTGGCATCGTTTCTCTGTAAGAGATTGCACAAATATCAGCCACATATCAGCCACATATCTTACAGAAAGGCAAAAACCGCAATCTCCTATTTAAAACATTTGATTTTGAGCACCGAGTGGCATGATGTGAGCGTGTGTGACAACAGCCCCATGGTTTGAACAGGAAGAAAAGAAAAAAAAAAGCCATTTCTTTTTGATTCACTGCTTTCCTTTGCCCGTTTGTGGGACGGTTGCATGTGGTAGACACACCAAAGGGAAGGTATTCTTAGACTCCTTCCTTCCATGGTGGGGATGAACTTAGATAAAACATGTTAAAAAAACAAAAAACTCTAAAATAGGAAACTAGGCACGACAATGTTTGCCTGCGAAGGTTTTGTCAAAGTAAACAACTTGCAATGAAATTACATTTGACATTTAAATAATGAATGCTACGTGTAATGTTTTAGACAAGGAGCAAGACATGTAAAGAGAGAGCAAGAGAGAGAATGAACGAAAAAGAAAACAGCAGCGAGAGAACGAGGGAATTACTCCCTAAATTACGCAAAAGGAACATCTAGTTGCTGTAGTTAGTGCCAAGTCTAGGCAGAGAGAGAGAGAGAGAGAGAGAGAGAGAGAGAGAGAGAGAGAGAGAGAGAGAGAGAGAGAGAGAGAGAGAGAGAGAGAGAGAGAGACAGAGAGAGAGAGAGAGAGAGAGAGAGAGAGAGAGAGAGAGAGAGAGAGAGAGAGAGACAGAGAGATAGAGAGAGAGACAGAGAGAGAGAGAGAGAGAGAGAGAGAGAGAGAGAGAGAGACAGAGAGAGAGAGAGAGAGAGAAGAGAGAGAGAGAGAGAGAGAGAGAGAGAGAGAGAGAGAAGAGGAGGGCCAGCAACCTCTGTGTGTCCTAAGGGATGCCTGATCCATGCCTTGGCCTACTCCACCAGCCAGATGAGAGGTTACGTAACTGCGGATGCCAAATGATGT
>CABFOQ010001259.1:13096-34178 GCA_900660455.1 Gephyroberyx darwinii | reverse complement strand
CTCTCTCTCTCTCTCTCTCTCTCTCTCTCTCTCTCTCTCTCTCTCTCTCTCTCTCTCTCATCCTTTCACGTTACTAAATCTTTTGGCAGATTTAAAAAAAATACATGCATTAAATGTAATTAAATACATGCATTAAATGTATAAAGAGATTTTGTCTATATGGTAACTCATATGTGAATCGGTCCATCTCACCTTACAGCTCTGCTACAGTATCAGACAAAGGTCAGCTCTTCTCTAAGTGGATTAAGTGGATTAAGACATACTAAAGGTAAGTATAATTCCCTGCAATACAGTGTTATACTCATAAGATTCTACGGCATAAGCCTAGCAAAACATCGGAAGTTAAACTCAGGTTCTTGCATGCAAGTGCATCAGTCATATCTGTGTGTTCTGGGAATTGCCTCGGCCCCTCAGCGGGATCACAGATGGTGGCTCAGCTGAAAGGCTGGATAATCACCCGCCATGCAAAAAAAATGATGTAACAGGGGCTAAAATGAAAGCGAAGAATAAAATTTGTTTACTGGCAGGCACCCAAACAATGAGGGGGCTGGTCCTGTCGCTGACCTCTTCACCCAGCCGGCCTTCTGTGCTTGGGGGAAAATCCTCTTTCCTAGCCACTGCCCCCAGATGTTGTGATCTGTCAGAGCTCAACCCCCTGGTCCTCAGGGCCACTGAGAGAAGGTCTAATTTACAGAAGGCTAGTTCCAATCCAAGTAGGATTTTAATGTGGTGGGAAAGAGCAAAACCCCTTAAGACCATCCCAGTGTTAATCAACACTTACCTTGAAACAACTGAAAACATTTCATATTGGCATGTCAGACCATGCCAGCTCCTATTTATAACAGCTTTGGACCAAGCCTCTAAGGACTAGTGATAACATTGAAATGAAAAAATCCGCTATCCAGGTGATAAACATCGTAGTATGTGAGAGACAAGTGGGTTCTTACCTTCTCTTGGTACTGCCTGCGTGAGGAGTCCAGTGATTGGATTAAAGCAGTGGCATGGCCCACAAACATGGCGTAGCAGGTGGCGCCTACAATCATACTCAGCATGGTGATCCACAGGTCAGACATGCTCACAGGCGCCCGGGCACCGTACCCGATGCACAGCATGTGGCTCATGGCTTTGAAGAGGGCATAAGAGTACTGCTTGCCCCAGGAATCATTCTGGAAAGATGGAGTGGGAAGAGTGGGAGAGAGGAGGAGAAGGAGGAATGTAGAGACAGAGAGGGGGCGGGGGGAGTTACTGCAAGGCAAGCAAGGGAAGGCTCTCCAGCAGGCAGAACGGAAAGGCAGGCTTTTCCTTGATGGATCACTGAACCTCCACCGAACATCCTGCCAACATACCCTTCATGCCTCAGAGCCTAATGCCCACATTGAGTGACTAAAGTTTCTACCCCTCTCTTTCTCTCTCTCTCTCTCTGTCTTCAGCCTTTCAACACTCGCTGTTCTTTTTCCTCTCCGCTCTCCCTCCAATATTTTCTCATTTGCCACTGGGTGCAAAACAATTGATGGCTGCAAGTTCTAATCAAAAGCTATTACTTGCATTAGTTTTAGATGTTTGATGTATAGTTTCCCTTAAGCCTAGGGCATCCTTCACAGAGAACGACAGAGAGGGTGGGGGGAGGACTAGCCTGGATTGCGCCTTCTCAGGGTCGATTATCACAAGAGTTGTAATGGGATTCACTGTGTTGGAGGCAGATGAGCAGAAACACAGAGCCAGGAGGTAGGGAACCCTGCTACAGCCCACACATGTGGACGTATTGCAATAGGAAGACTTAGGGCTGACAGGCATCGAACACATTAGCTTGAATGTATAAAAGAGCGCTGTCTTATTAATTCTTTGTATCAGATTAAAAGGGTACTTATATGCAATAGCATGCCACCTCATGAGCCTTGGACTCTCTCTTGTCTTGTGCTGCTGCAAACTGCAATTTCCCCTCAGGGACAATAAAGAGCCATCTATCTATCTATCTTAGCCTTAGTTTGAACTTTTGCAAAAGTATGTAAGAATTTTGAGGCTTTTGACAGTATCAAGGGTTTGAAAATGCACTTCCCCTTAAGCTGCCTAACATATTCCATGTTGCTCTATAGGGAAGGAATTTATCTAAGAATGATCTGCAACCTCAACTGGAAGTCATTTACTAGTAGGACAGTAGTAAATTTAGGCTATTATTTAATACAGTACATGTCATATTTGAGAGCGTGTCTTTTCCCCGGAGAAGTGCAAAATCCCTAGCTGCAGTGAGCCATTGAACAGACCCAGCCAGGCTACATCTGTGAGACCCAGTAAGCTCCATTCTGGAGACAAATGCGACAGCTCTCTGGTACACTCTTGTAGTCGCAGCTGAGTTGCTGAGTTGCCCCTATGTGAACAAAAAGTGCTGAGAGAGCTTTTTTTTCCTACACAGAATACCTTGTCTTCCCAAAACAGAATAGCTAATGAAAGAAATGAGAAGCCACTAGAATATATAGTTAATCACTGTCTCTCCCACAGGCTGACATAGTTCCTCTCACCGAGCAGTTATACGCCACATCCCATGAACTGGTGTCTGCTTTTTTTCCACACCATTCTCTATTCTATTCACTCCAAAGTCCTCATCAACTGGTATTAAGTAAATGATTGAATTTACAGCTAAATCATCTGCCCTTGCTGACTCCCCTATGAAAATGAATTCTCATTTCCATGCTGATTAGTTGTTTCTTTCAGAGACTGATGAGAAAATTAAGTGATAATTAAACTTTCCCTAATAAAAACTTGTATTCAGTTTGCTGGACACGCAGTTTCTAAAGTTACATCAGAATTGCATCAGCTCGCTTGGTGAAGTGATGTGATATGAATCTAAACAAGGAATTAGCCAACAAAATACTGCCTTTAAGTGCCATATAAATACCCCCAATTTTCAACCAGTTTCACTGCAGTGGAAATGCTTGTCGCTTAAAATAAATAGGTAGAAATAAATATTTTTTTACTATTGTGGCATGCGACAGACACTAACCCTGCCAACCCACCCACCCATTTACATTGTGTAGTTTTATTGAGTCACACTACATATGTGTATGCACAGACCACGTAAAGCACATAAATGCAGTTTGCCATGGCACCAATAGTAAGTTTAGAGAGTGATTCACTGCACCCATTGTTGTTTGTCCTTGCGGTGGGCACTTTGGTGAAGAGATCCGATCGGAAATATCCCACGGCTCTTTGCACTTTTTGTACTTTGCTAAATAACAAACATCAAACAAGTGATCATGATGTTGTGAAGACTTTGGTGTTTTGGAGTATGGTTCACATACTATTTCCTGCCATGGAACCAAGCATAGTATATGAGTTCAAATGGAAGCTGCTGGTTGCTAGCGATCATCAGATCTAGTTCTACAGTATATAGTAACAGCATAAAAAAAACAAAGCCCACCTGCTGTGCTTACATCGGTGTTTCTTAAACTAAAAATGGTCACAGGCATATCTCTCTATACCTGATTCATTAGCTTCGCTATCAGGACATGATACTAAAGCTCATTTGGGTCTGGGCTAAAATAGTAAATGTATTCTATTCTGTTTCACCTGAAGGTTATTTATTCCTTTCTATTCATTTCAGATCCACTCAATTCCAATTGATCTGACCAACATAACAGATGTGCATCTGATATCAGATTTCATTACGACACGCTTTAACAGCTTACAGCCTGCTTAAATGTTAAAAATTTAACAAACTGAATCTTGTTTTTCACAACCTGAAGTCAACTGAAGAGAGAAATAAACAATACAATGCAAAAACACTTTCTATTGTGGATAATTGGGGGATTTCCTAGTTGATACAAGCAATGGAAATTATTAAAACTTCAAATTAGACTGGACACAGTATTTAAGAAGGTCCACGTTTAATGCTTTTTCCCAGAATTCCAATATATTCCAGTATTTATATAATTTCCACTCTTTCACATATCCCCAGACACAACATGTACTTGGTTACGTGACAGTGAAGGCAATAAATAATTCACTGTCATCCCAGTTATATTTGCGTGAGCGTGGTTGTGGTTAATGCCCGGGCCTGAATGTAAGACTAGCAGGATGTAAAGCACGGCTGCTGAGGACAGGACTTGACTCAAAAACAGTATAATAGGGCAAATAATGAAAATGAGATGAATACCGGTTCAAAGACTGTCCTAGTGTCACTGTAGCACAATAAAGTCCTGAAAGAATAAGCAGCTAAAATGCTGATATAAAATGCCATTAAAATTAATTTCATAATTTCATAAATTTAATTTCAAATTAATGTCATATTCTTGTGGAATCTGTGGAAACGGCTTTTAAAAATACATTTTACATTTTGAATAGGTTCTGGTACTGAATTTCATAATATTTCAATTCTACAAACATTTCATGGATTAAATTTGTAAATGTGTTTTCATTAAAAATGAACACCACAATTTCCTTAATGTGTTTTCCCATATTTCACAAGGTGAAACAGTGAATGAGCAAAACATCAGCATGTTTTTTAATTACTTAATCATGTAACTCTCTTAAAACCCGGCAAGCTGTCCCTTCCATGAAAAATGCGCCATGCGCCATTTTTATTTACCAGTTACATAATCAAACCACAAGCTGTTCTGAGAGTGCACAGAGGACACCACAGTCTTTGAACACCACAGTGAGAAAGTCAAGGGATCTCCAGGCTTACATGAGTATCAAACTATAAGTCAACAAGATGAGGATTCACAGCGGTGTATCTGGACGGGTAAAATAAACTGCAATATCTGTCATATATTACAGACAAAATGAGGAGCTAAAATCTGTATTGAATTTCATCCGATTTCACCCGTTTCTCATTTAGTGCGTAGGTTAAAGGCCTGCCAGAGTACAGGAGGAATGATACTCTGAGCAGTGACAAGCAGTGATTTATTTAGCTCAGTAATCTCCAGCCATGTGCTATGGGGTCATGTGGATGCAGGTATTAATTCCACCCATTCACTACAGCGGCTCATTTTACTGATTAGCACCTGCTGTGGTGTTTGGGAATGAAAGCCTGCATACGCATGACCCCCAATGGCACAAGGCTGGAGATCACTGATTTAACTGATTGCCACATATAACAATAGTGATCTGGTTTCTCCATTGAAAGTGTTTCAACAACAAACCCTATTTTTCCATCTCACTGATCCTCTCACTCTTTTAGATTTTACGACCACTAAACATAGCACAATCCCTTTGGATAAAATAGAGGGAAAAATGAAAAGTGAATTGTGAGAAGGGCTACATCTTGCGTTTCAGCCGTGGGCAGGTTGTTTTTAACTGATGTGTTTGTATGCAATAAATCAAGAGGTAATATTTTCTATATTGAATTTTAGGCAAATAATGCTAATGTTTTTCGGGTGCATCTTTTGCATCGTCTCTCTTAAGGGCTGTCGGTGAACTCTGGGGAAATACCTAGCAGTAAGCAACTGTCAGGTAAGCAACCAAAAGTACTTGGAAGCAAATACTTCACCAAGAAAACAGAGAAAAAAACTAGAGTAAAAAAAGGAGCCGTGCCTTTTGCTGAGAGGAAACCAGCGGGTAGTCTTTGTGGTGGTTGCAGAGCCACGTAAGAGAAAAGAAAGTGTAATTAATTCATAAACTCTAGACTGAGCCGGGCTATTCGAAGTGACTCATTCAGGGGTTTGGGGAGAAATAGATAGGACAGTGGTAGGAGCTCCAAGGACAAAAGAGGCCAGGGAGGGTGACTGATGCTGAGGGGGTTATGCATGGTTAGCCAGGCCTCTCTGTGTCTGTCTGTCTGTCTGTCTGTCTGTGTCTCTCTTTCTCACACACGTCCTCGGTGGGCTACTGCTCAGCTATCAAAAAAGAGCCTAGACAAGAACTCCCCCACCCCTCATAAGCAAGCACACACACACACACACACACACACACACACACACACACACACACACACACACACACACACACTGGCACACTGAACACACACACACACACACACACACACACACACACACACACACACACACACACACACACACACACACACTGTCCCATACTCCTACACACACACATTATCCAAACACATGCAAACAAGCAGACCTTAACCCTCTCAATCCGGCACAACACAGCGACAGCAGCATTATCTTGTCTGGTGATTAAGTAAATGCAGCTTCCAAAGAGGAAGAAGCTACTCTCAGGCCATTAGTCAAGAAGATAACCGTTCTATACCCTGTACTGGACCACTCAGCAGAATCTGCAATCCTTTCTGGCCTCACTCTTCTTCTCACAGCTGGAGAAAGAAAGAAGTGAGGCAACAAGAGAAAAATGTGATGCAATCTGAATCTTCTGAAGATTAAATGCCTCACTCACGAGCAAAAAAAAAATGCAGCTCAGGGGAGAGTGAGAGACAGGAACTTCCCCTGGCAAGATCGTTCACCTGACAGTCACTCCCCTGACAGGCCAGGCGATGAATTTAAGTATTTATACCTTGTGAGGAGTTATTTTGACATACTCTGCCACCCTGAAATGAGTGAGGTGCATGAAGGAGTAGACAAGAGAGGAGAGACAAACAACATCACAGACGTTGAGAGGCATTCGTTTAACTTGCAGAATGGCATTATGATGAATGGGAAAAAGGGAGCATGTGTGCAATAAACAAAAGGGGGTGTATTATTAAGATTGTTGTTCATTAACACTGATATGCTGTGATGGTGTGAGGAGAGGGATGCCGCTTTTCATTTTAGATTTGGCAGACCTCAGTCAATAGACAGGCTTCTACCTCAGTAAGAGATTCTGTTACAGCACCCACCACCACATTACTCTTAGTAATTGTGCTAGCTACCTGTGACCTGACAACCTAACAATCCTGATAGAAAGGATTTTCAGGTTTTCAAACCTGAGTAATAATAATAATAAACTAAACTAAACTAATCCTAGACTCTGTGTAATTTTCTGCAGACAAGAAGCTACTATAGATGCAGCAAGTCACCATAAACTGTGAGGACTGAGTAGTGAGACATCTTTGTAATAACATTTAATATACAAATCATTCTTGTCATCAGGGATGATTTATCAACACAGGCTCATTCAACACAGGTTCAAATCTATAATCTTCCAGCTCATATTTTCCCACATTTGCTCTTCATTTCAACAGCCCTTTTGCCATCTCCTGCTATGGCTCTCTTCCCACAGCACAAACGATCCTGCCACCCAGGGGACTGCAAATGAGCCTTTTACTTCATTCCCAAGTCATAACGATTTGTACACACGATGAAGGGAAATATGTGTGGTTCATGCCAAGCATGAGAGGAACACCAGGCAACACAGACATGATGAACGGTTCACCATTAAGGTTAATGATTAAAAGTAGATATGAATTCAGATTGTTGCTAATCAAAGGAAAGATTTAAACTCTCTGCTGCTGTAGAAATGGTAGAGGTGGTGGATATTTGCCTAATTTTGTGTAAATACCCATCAGCAAGGATGAATTATAACAGGAAATCATATCATTGCAAAATAATTTTGGTGCAAATTGAGATGTATAATGTTTGCTGTGATGAATAACACATGCTACACGCACAAGTGGGATACTGAGCTATGATGTTGAGGGGAGCTGGCATTTGCACCTCCAGTATGATGCCTCTGAGCAGTCAGTGTGCATGTGTACTAGAGAGATGTTTGTCGGAGAGAGGGAGATGAGAAGGCAGCGATCCCTAGGCAAGCATTTACAATCAGCATTAACCCGGGAGGCCTGTACACACTCCTACACTATCATCCCTCTGAGGGAAGCCACCACGGTCCATTTGACCCCGACTCATGGAAGGATAGAGGGAAAGGGAGAGAGGCAAAGCGCACACAGAGGGAGATGGTGATAACATGCATGAAAGACAATAACTGGATAAATAAAACAAAAAGGCTAAGGAAAAGGAAGACATTGTGAAGGCAGATTGTCACACAGCCTTCACGTATGAGGGGTTCTCTTTTCATTACCTGCATAAAAAGAGGTAAATATTTACTGGAAAAAAGCTGATAAAGCCTAAGTGCACCCTTGCCTCGTTAATGTTACTTTGTAGGTTTGGCAAAACAATATTTGTCATGCACTGTGGCTACAGAACAGGTTGTGGATGAAATGTACCTATAATTTAGATGTATAGATAGACAATCTAGTCCCGTCAAAAACCCCACCCCAAACCAACACAGTAGAATAATACAATGTGTTTTGATTATTTTGCCTGCAGTTTGTTTTACTTAAGTGATTAAAAAGGTTGCATTCAGTTAGTCATTAGCTACATTTACGTGCACACAATAATGTGATTATTGCAAGTACTGCGAGTAAGGCAATAATTAAGCCATTTACATGATTGCGGGAACTGACAACTCCCCATAATAATCCAGTTTACATGACTGAAGATCTTATCTTGATTGTACAGAGAGAAATCAGAAGTTTCTCTTGTTTCTTGCCCCGCCACTATGACATTGTACCAAAACAATTACAGCCACGATTGTGCACTATCACATCACGTTATTCATCACAGCCATAGCTCTATCTCTATTAAACTTACAAAATGCCATGCTTCAGGTGCTGCACTGGAGAAGGAGATGACGCATGCAATTGAAGCACCCCCAGCATTTTTGGATGACTATACAGAGCACAGATTGGTGGGAATGGCTGGTCCCGAGGGATTTCCGTGAGAACCGTAGAAGATCCTGAAGGTCTTCCATGCAGCTGTTTGACTTACTGCGTCCGATGCAATTGCACTGTTTAGTTACAGCCAACCAGTTTGGTGTGCACCTAATCAAGGTACCCACATTAGATGAGACGTGTGCAATTGTGCAGAGCTTTGATGGAACGCACATAACTGTCCTGCCACCATCGAATGGCTGTAGGGATTTCGTCAACCAAAAAAGATGTCCCTCACATCATATAAGAAGTTGTGGATGACAGATAATGGTAAGAATCACCCCTTAATCTAACCAGTACAGACCTCAGTTCCCTTCTACCGCCACACAACACGATGAGCTGGGTACATGCACAACTTGACCATAGTTCAAGAAATGCAACGAAGGTGTAACTGGTGTCTATTGATTAAAATCAAAAATTAAATTCAATTAAAATCAAAGTTATCCACATATGCTACTGCAATTATGCTTACTTCAATGGAAAGCATAATCACATTAATATAATCAGTGTATGGTGTTTACATGGGCTCTGACTGATGAATTCATATCAAAGTGACATATGCAAACATAACATAGATAACAGGGTTCCATGTGATTCTGGATTGGTCTATACACACCTTCCCCATCTAGAGCCACTAAAACAGTGGCAGCGTTTACACGAAGACATGGACTGAGTAGGTAGAGCTGCAAGCATAATTTCACTACCAAAATTGTACTGCGCCACCTAATATCTGTTGACACTCCCCTCTATTCCGCTCCACCACTCACTTCAGCACAAGCGATGTAATGGCGAGCCATAAAATTTTCAAACTGGTGCAAGCAGGGAAAAATAATAGGGCTCTAAATCAATTTCCCCAATACATCGAGGGAATTTCAGGCTTTAACTCCTGGAATTCTCACTGTGGTTTTGCCAAACTACATTTGGATGAACACTCAATAAATGAGAAGTCAATATAAAATACAACACTGTAGTCAAGAACAAAAAAAATCAATATGCTGCTTTCTTGCTACACTGTTGAGCTAGATATAACTCCAGTCACTGAGAACACTGCTGCTTAATCCATGTCTACGTTTGTGGTCTGTGCAGTGTATGTGAATGAATCGTAGATACTGTACAAGCCAAATAATTCAAATTTCACTAGATACCAGGAGTGCAGTGCTGAGAAATTCAAAGCACTCAAAAAAAAAAAAGTTTCCAGGTCCCTTTCCTGCTGTTGCATAATAAGGGAAATATATAATGATGCACAGTTATTATTATAATTATCATTATTATCTGTTCAAGTAGATTCATCTTTGTGAGTTTAGTGTGATTTTATAACTATCCTGAACTTCAGATGTGAACTACAAGGTGGACTATACTTTATTGGTTTACCACAGTTGTTAGAAAATGAAAACAAATGATTTGTAAGTTTTTCATAGAGCAAAGTACTGCTAATTTTAATCAACATTTTCTTCAAATAACGCAGAAGAACAGCAAGTCCCTGTGACTGAAACAATGAAGACCAAAGAACTATGACTCTGACTGTTTGTGGGACAACAATGGAATTTTTTTCAATATGTTTTAATGTGATAAAGCAGTTCACAATAAACAGAACTGCTGCACAGTAGCTCAATTCATCCAACTCTTCACTAAACGCTCTAACTACAGTGGACACACTAAATAAACTACAAGTGCTTTCTGAGTCTATATGTGATCTACTGACAACACACCTATACGCTGGCAGAATGTTGTGTTCAGTGATTCCACAGATACATTCATATATTTACAAAATTTACCAAAATAACAAACAAAAGAGAAGAGCGATTAATACTTACAACCATACCGTTTAGGGACACCCAGCAGTCAGGGGGGAAATCTTGGAGGAGAGGCACCAGAAATTGGAGACAGCCATCCCAGTGACAGAGAAGCAGCATCATCCCTATCAAATTAAATATTCTTACCACAGCACTAGCCAGGTCATAGGTCATATGGAAGATCTGTCAAGAAAAGAGAAAGAGAAAAAGAGTGCGACCTCAGTTAGTCATCTTGATGATATGCTCTCCTTTTGGTGTATGTAATTGTGCACTCAAAATATGATAGTGCTCGTAAACCAAGTTTGATCATACTGTAGACACTGTAGCAGTCAACCTGAGAGCTCAATCATTAGGGTTTAGTTGATATTTATCAGTATCTCTGAAACAAAAACACATGCTATACTTATGAAGGGTAATGTATTGGGCATAGTTACTCGCAAAAAAAAATTACCCTTGAAGTGGAGGACATGGTGTGCCTGTTTGACCACCAGAGGATTTGGTTTGATGCCAGCGTGTCTGTGTGCATCTTTGCACTCACAGATGTTGAGCTATTCATAATTCAGCATGGCCTTTGTCCAAAACAAACTGACCAGTGGAGGAAAAACACGTAGCTAACACCGAATGTTTGGTTCAGCTCCCCAGAGTGAGAGGTCATCACAGAAAAACTGAATGATCGAGGCGGTACAGGCCTTATATATCCAGCCAATAAGTGTGTTTAAATGTCATGAGTTGAGGCAAGTGCTACTGCTGGTGTGGCTGTTTAATGGGAAGTTCCTAGAATAGAAAGTCATCAGCAAGGTGAGTAAAGTATATCTGCAATGAGAAGAGGTTTCACTGACATCGCACCTGGACGAAGAGAATTGGTTCAGGCGTGGCTGGCTAGGTCACTAATTCAGAGATTTTCATTTTCATGAGAAACCCATTACTTCTTTCCAGGTTGGTTATTCCATCATCTCTCTTAGGCTGAGGCGTAATTCGCCTATTAAAAAAAGTTGAATCTGGAAAACGATTGTCGGTGATTACCGGGTTTTGGATAATAAACCTGCCCCATTTGCCAATTTGTTGAAGGCCACTGTATAATGAGGCCATCGTTTTTTATCCCTAAATGATTTGGTTTTCAGATAATTGTTATCTATTTTTAAGGTGATGGCATTCCTCTCCTCATAAACTGCCTATTCTACTTGTGAATGAATTTAATGACATTTTAATAGGTCCTTATGGTATGGTGCCGTACTCCATGATGACAGAGGTTAATTTTATGCTCAACAAAATTCACAGACAGTCTGAAATAGTGACCTTTTTGTTTCTGGGGAGTTTTTCTAGATTACTGCTGCTGGAAGTGAACCAGTTGGACAATATGTAAATAATTAACGGCAGTCCAGGGTAAGTAGAAGATTTTCACTTTAATCTAACCTGCAGTCTTCTCCACAGGCCAAAATATATGGTGGAGAAATGAACTTCTAATCTATTCCTTACCCATTTAACTTGTTGTTGTCCTCTGTATTCAGCTGAATGTATTTCTTACATGCCGTTAAAAAGCTCCTCCCCTATAACTGGAGCCCCTCCCACCCAGGCTCAACCAGCTCCGCCTCCCCCAACGATGGTTGTGTAATGCAAACAATGGTGGCAGAGCAGCCAGTCATAAGGCCAAAAACCCCAGTATGCCTCCCAAACTACCTTTGACAGAACAAGGTCAAAAACAACAATAAACATTGTTATTAGTATTGGAAGATGGAGGAATTTGAGGCAAACCAAAGGAATTAAAATAGATATGATATGATATCACAGATATGATTGTTTTGCACTTTCGATTTCTAGTGACTAGTAGTTATTGTGCCTACCTACGTTGAATGCACTAATTGTAAGTCGCTTTGGATAAAAGAGTGCTAAATGACTGTAACGTAATGTAGCTAGCTCAGCACAATGTTTGTTATCAGGTCTATTGCTATCAGGGAAACTACTCTAGCCCTACTAACTAGATCTAATACCTCATTTATATTACTCAAAATCAGGCAGGAGCTGTACAGGACTGAACCTGATGAAGGCAAAAGTTGGTAATAAAACAGAGCTAACCAGGCTAACGTAGTTATGCTACATTTTTCAGCTGTTCGCCTGTTATGCTAACCATGGATAAGTTTAGCTGACCGACTTACTGAGAAATTATGAATCAAGGACTTAGATTTGGTGTAGTTTTATGTTTTCTTTTGTATTCTGTTCTGCAAATACATGTACAGAGAGCAGAGTTGCCTAACCCAGCGTATAGGGGAGAGATAACATTACTGCCCATTAGCTATCATAGCTAACTCAACTCTATTTGTGATGATCATCTGGTCTTTTGGCAATAGCCTTGCTAATATGTATCAATAATTGGTCAGTGATTTGATGTGCCGTAGCACAACGATTAGTCTTGATGATAATAATATAGGGCTCACAAGCCCTAGAGTGAAACCCATGCTGTTCTCCAGCCATTACTGTTTCACTTTGCGTCATGGCCATGAGTCATTTCTGCAGGTCTTGTCAAGAATAAACTGCTCCTAACTGACTGTTGTTAGAAGTTATCACAATCCATGTTGAACCATTCATCTTTGTGCCCGCAGGGGTGTTATTTTATGTAAATCTGACATACTATAACTTTGACTAAATACAGTACTTCCAGTTGGCTATAGGCATTATGTAACTCTGTCTATAGGCGTAGTGGTCATATAAACATGACTATCCTAAATTTCTCCACAGTACATGAATTTCTAAAGGGGAGTGAGTTACTGATGCAGGGCAAGTGCTTGATTTGAATGGCAATAGTTAACAGAACATAAAATCAGGTTTGATGTTTGAGAGAAGGACAAAAAATATGTTTTACATGAACATTCAGGCACTTGTGGTTTCTGATTAGTGTTCTATTTTCCACCTTGTGACTGAAATGAAACATGTTGAATCATAGATATGCAGCATAATTTCACATTATTTTATTACTACGGTTATGCCACAGATGATTTTAGATGTTGCACGTTTTACTGCCAGCTAGCTGCAGTATTGCTTTACTGTTGCTCCACCCATGTATGTTTTACACAACATACATTTTATTTTCTTGAAAGTTGTCCCAAGGTGCTGAGTATGATCTGAGAACCTGATGTTGAAAAACACTTTTTCTGTGTTACAATATTCAGATTTTGCTCCAGTAGTTCACAATGTTAAAGCCAAAATTGTCATCACTGGCCACTGCAGTACTACTGTAAGTTAGATGCAGGATAGATGCAGGATGACAGACGTCCATACTGACCACAGCTATAAATGTGATAAATGCGCTGTAGAACATGCTGAAGATACAATAAAGAGAGGCACGGCCAACTAGAAAACAGAAATTGTTTGAAAAGACATTGCTGTCTCCTTGTGATGCTACCTAAGCACAAAAACTGGAGAAGACCAGCACCAGATGGTCTGTGGTTGCATCTGTGTATGTGTGTGTGTGTGTGTGCATGCGCCCACGTGCATGCGTGTGTGTTTGCGCATGTGCTTGTGTGCACCTGTGTGTGCATGCTCGTGCACGTACATGTGCATGTGTGTGCCTCCATGTGCACACAAGAGAAGGAACGAGTGAGAAAGAGACAAAGAAATGCAGTGAGAAAAGGCAAACTGCTGTGACTGTAAAGGAAAAGGATGGAGGGTTGGGGTTACACAGAGAGAGCGTAGGTACTGTACATACAATAATAATCTACTGAGATATTTGAGAGATGGAGTGAGCAGCACTTGTTATTGAACATTTCCATTTTCTAGCCACGTTTACTAGTATCATTTCCATAATTGGAGGTGTTGTGCTGACATGTGCTGTTTAATTCTAACAAGTTTTGCCCAACTTAAGCGAACCCTGTCTGATGAAACCCACCAAACCTCAGGTGTTCTTAAAGCTCTTTGAATTCACATCCCTTCACTCCAGCCTATTGTGACTGTCCTGTAACCTTTCTGCACAAAGGACAGTGGTCACACATAGAGGAGAGTACAAAAGGCTGAGCTGATGCTCAGATCTCTGTATGGTTCAACTCATCCACAGGGAGATACAGTGCACTGCCCTGAAAGGCTAAATTTAGCTACTAGCTTACAGGATGGCTGTCTCAAAGCGCCCAGTACCTCTCTTACTGCCTACATCTTTATTCTTAATTTAGCAGATCTTTCTCTCTCTGTGTCTTTTTCTGTGTGTGAGTCTATCATAATTTGATTACTTACACTAAGAAAGAACAACAGAGTAAGACAGAGACAGAGAGAAAGAAAGACATCACATGTAGAAGAGGTACATATTCCTGGAGGATTGGGATAAGACTGAAAAACAGGAAGTAGCACTTTAGACCTACTTGAATTGCTAATGCTTCACGCCAAGCAGAAATAGCGAGGGCTTGACAGCTTGTCTGCACTTCCCTTCATCAACCAATACATAATTGAAAACGCAACAAAAAAGACCCCAAAAAAGGGAGAGAAAAAAGAAAGAGTGAGTGATATGGCTAGCTTTTAGCTGTGATTGAGCTTCAGGTTAGATTATGTCTATGAAAGCTGTGGATACAAATTCCCAGGGACCATTTCATCTTGCTGGAAAGCCTCTGTGTCACGCTGACTCATCAGAAGCATGGAACAAATTGTGGAAAGTACAGTTGATTGACACACTGTGGCTTTTGTCTGGATTTACAAACCATTTCAGGTGCACCGGTTAGAAGAGTCTACGAGCTAGCTAGTCAATACCTGGGCTTATAGTCTATTCATAGAGCTTCTAATAATAGAAGCTCAGATCATACATTAGTGGTCAGGTAAAAAGATCATACAGAATAAACTTCACAATGACTTAGTAGTCATAGTAGTCTCAGCGATTTGATTTCATAATGTTGCTCTACATGGTGAGGTGTTTCAGTAGGCTTTTTTCTTGCTGTGTACATTTACATCTAAAAATGTGGTACAATATTCACCAACAACGTCTCCTAGTGATACACTGTCAGCAATATGACTCCATTTGTAATAATACAAATAATCTAATGCATTCATAAAGCTTCTCTGTGCATGTCCCAAAAAGAATTATGTGTGTACAACCTCCTCCTTATCCTAATTAACGAGTTAATCTCACAGTGAACCCCCTGAGACACTGGAACAGAAAAGAGGGGGTGAGGCAGAGAAAGAAAGGGAAAGGAAACAGTTCCCCTGGATTGTCTTTAAGTGCACACTCCAGACACAAGCAGAGGTCTGCTAGCAGACCAAAAAACACCGCAAGGAAGCAGCAGCGTTAAATGGACATGAGGGGAAATTTTCACTAATGTTACAAAGAAATGGTTGTATAAGCCTGTGTCCACTGAAAGGGTCTAAATGCATTTTCAGAATGCTCTCTAAGCTTTCAAACTATGACAGTAGGCGGTAGGTAGTATTGACAGAAAGCCAAAAGCACGGCCAATATTCTCGGCTGGCATTCACATGATATAGGCTTAGAATTAAGTGCATCAAGCTTAAATTTGAATGGAGGGGCACAGGTCACCATAATCCTCTAATACAGTAGACAAACGGCCAAAATATGATACTGGCACAAGGTCGCCCGCTGGTCATGCCCAGCCAGCACTGCACTCATTCACATTTGGCCTTCCCCAATCCATTCAACAGTACACTATGGTAGAATAGGATTTGGATGTAAACCAAGGAAATACCAAGATGCCAAGTGCAGCTAGTTGACATACACGAATACCCTTGTAAAGACTTCAACTTCATCCATAACTTATCAACAATTGTTACTTTACCCTCAAATGATAAATATAACAAATTAATCAACAAGTAGGAATTGTTATTGGTTAATTTCCATGTTATAGTTCATGTATTATGTGTACGAAATTCATAAATGATCAGAAATGTGCTTTGTTTAAATCTCCAGAGGATTTACACCATTGAAACCTGTCAGGTTAATGTGTGTACTGTAGGCTGACGTTTTGAATTTGATGTGCAAAGAATGGAGCATGCATAAGAATTGCTCATCATCAAGCTGTGGGCCTTGGACACGCAATTAGAAAGTGTCCTTTATGCATCTTCAAATTGGACATGGCAATGAGTGACCTCTGTTTAAGGTTAGCGAGGATTAGCAAGGGACTAATTTGAGGGGATTAAATCCACCGCTGGCTCTTACATTGAAGCATGACAAAACTGCTTCCAGGAAAATCTGGAATTCTCCTGCTTAACATCGTCTTGTAAATCTCCTTTTAGATCTCTCTTGGTTTTTCTTAATCACAAAATTACAGTTGAACTGGGATTTGACAAAATAATTGTATCATGTAATGGGACTTTACTGGGATTTAGCCGCCTTGTATTTTCTGAATGTGTCTCAAAAATGGCTGAATCCACCTAAAAAGTTGTCTTTTAAAAAATACTCAAGTCATAAAAAACTTCAAGACAATATTTGTCTTAACAGATAATATGGAATATTTTAGTACAATTACAATTCCACTTTCTTCCCTGAAGAAAAGCAGTTTGGTGGAAGTAATTGGGATTCAGATGGCTGTAACGCAATCATGTTGATAAAGGTATAGTTCAGCAAACAATATTCCATACATGTAATAAATAGAGCTGACATCATTTCAAAGCTTCATTAAACATACTGTATACTGTACATACATACATACATACATACTATATTCATCTAATATGTATGTATATCTCTGTAAAACAGACTGTAATAGACTAGAGTAGACTGCATGAGAAGAGAAGAGAAGAGAGGAGAAGAGCAGAAGAGAAGAGATTTTCCAATTGAGGATGATGAAATGACATCATTGACGTAACAAATATCAATTCCTTCTGACTCATATCAAAGCAATTTACCTCATGTCAAAAGTGCAATAACATTTGTCCCTTGCATAAACATCCCTGAATCCTCAGCTCCAAGGCACAGCGTTGAGTTAATGAGACGGCACAGTACTTTGTAGCCAGAGACTTAATTAAAAGCCAGGTAGCAATCGATGGGGCCTTTACACGGGGAGAAAACAAGGACTGATCCATTAATATAACAAAGAGCAGTGTCAATTTTACACCGGAAATCATTATTTCAGCACTGCGTGTGACAGGCAAAGCATAAAATACACACAACTGATTTGTAAATCATCAATGAAAATGAAAAGAAAACCAAAGAAAACAGAACACAAAGCATTATTGAAAACTAACCTTAGTCATTCTTCCTGGTATTGATTTTGTTGTCGTACGTAATTTGTAATGACTGGGGAACAACATACTGTCCACCATGTTGTCCATGCCTGTCATTCATCCTGTGTGTTATTTGGTTTCATTTGAGTAAATAACAAGTTGTTACAGCTTGATTTTTGTCTCACTGCACAAGCTAAACTTTATTGAGGTGACGCCAGATCGACAAGTATGTATTTTTAGACTTTCCTTGTTTAGAGGACAGATATTTGCAACACTAAGATAAGTCATGGAAATGGTGCATGGCATTCATTGTCACCAATCGGTCACAAAGAATAGAGTTGTGACCTCAGCAGACAGAAATGCTTAACACCAACTACTAATGTCTAGAACCCTCAATATCACAAAAGAAATGAAAAAGGGATTGGGTGGAGGGAAAGAAAGGACGGTGAGTAAGGTGGGGTAGGAGGTTTACCCACAGAATCACAAAACAGTAAAAGACACTGCTCTTCTCTGGAATAGCCGTCTTCTACCCTTCCATTTACTAGTGCATTCGTTTAACTGGAGAAGTCACCAACCACCACCACTTTTAACTAGAGACACATCTATCCATCTATTTCCTCAATCCATCCACGTATGCTTTCAATGGGATGTTTTTTCGGCACTGTCTGCCCCCACTATTCTCTCGTCCTTCCACTGAGCATATCACACACAGTACCACCAGCCTTGCTCCCTCACCGTCTCTGCATCTATTTTGGTCGTGTGAGTGTGATAACCTCAACACTTCTGTTCTGTCTTAATCTATGCTCTACCATTCAGAGCAGCGTGCACAGCAGCAGCATCGCCAGGAGCAGGAGCCCTCACAGTGCAAAGGGTCACACTTGCGATGTGTGGATTGCAAAAACACAGGAAACGAGCTCCGTTTGGAAATGGTGTGAGAACTGAAACACCAATTGTCTTGAAGTCCAAAAAAAGGTTTTATTTGGAGAGCTATAATACTGCATCTCTTCAATCAAAATCTCAGTATGTTGTGGCACATATTATGTGGTAAGTTGCTTGCCAATGAATAATAAGGCTTCTTTGTGTGAGAGGAGTGAAAGGACGTTTCAAACCACATCAAAATGCAGTGGTGCATCAAGTTATAGTCAGGGGGAAAAAAAGATCATGTTTGATTTATTCATGTCAAAAGGCTAGGCTATCTTGGCACTGCCCTGAGAGTGGGTGGAGAGAAATCCATTAACGTATGCTTTCAGATAAATTCTTTCAAGGGTGATACACAGCAAAAATTCTATTCTATATGGGGGACGGCTCAGTACATCAGGAATAAAATAAGTGCATCAGGAAAAAACTAAATGTATTTATGGATGAGGAGGAGGTTGAATGGGATGTTCTATTGATTTGTGCATGTAACCTGAGCAATGCTAACAAAGTAACAACATCAGCTCCAAGAAAACATGTACACGACTGACATCTCCAAATGCAAAAGGTACTTATGTTTCAGGGTGAAAGTTATTGCACCTGTGTGTTGCTAGCATTAGAAGATAGAGGATTAGAGGATCAAGTGGATACAAGTGAGGATACAAGCGTATATGTGTAGAAATAATGATTCAAAATCCCACAAGCACATTCCAATACTCTGGAGACCATCTGTTTTCCCTCATGACCTATTTTGTTTCCCATTGTCTGACGTAGGAAACCCATCGCGGCACTGTAGTTTGACAAGAACATTATTCCGGGAGTTAAATCAATGTCTGTTGCCTATCACGGAGGGCTGGATGGAGGAAAGAGATGAAGAGCTGAGAGAGCTAGGAGGGAGGGCAGGGAGAGGCCTAAGGCATGCTACATCTACCCGAGCCACTGCTGCCTGCCACCACAACCCAGAAACAGGCCCCAGAGCCCATCAAACATTGCTAATTATAGCAGGCAAAAAAATTACCGCATGTAAAATATTTAAAGGAGAAGCAAGAACATGGCATCTTATGGATTTGTAAGCTGGTCAATCAGCCGGGCCTCAGGATGCCCACTCTCAGTCTTATTGTGTTTGGTTTCAGTAGAGTGGGCATCATATACCTTTAAGTGGCATTTGACTTTCAGTTTTAGTGAGTAACTTCAATATGTCATCATTTAGCAATGATATGTGAAAATCAGTGTGAGTATGAGTATCCTACCTATGTGTTTTGTTTGAGTTGTTACACAATGTGTATTCGTTGAATACAATCCATGGAGTACACAGGATAATTGCATACAGCAGCTAGAATAATAGCTGTTATCACACTCAAAATGTGTAATACTGTAGGCTGTAGCATCCTCTGGGAAGGATTAGTTTTGCTGCACTATTGCAGTAACTGCTTTGGCTCTACTTGTAAGTGATACCTGAAAAACAATGATCCTAAAACTGATTAATGTATGATTATGTATGTGTGATGTAATGTATTGTAATGTTTCCAAACAAGCTTTCAAGCCAGACACTGATGCTTCCGAACAGAGAGAAATAGGATTGTAATCGATTATAACTATAGCAAACAAAAAATAAATATATACAGTATAGATAGATAGATAGATAGATAGATAGATAGATAGATAGATAGATAGATAGATAGATAGATAGACCTGTGTTATGTGTGCTGAGAAGGGAGTCAGGGAAGATTAGTGCAGGAGGGATTTGACTGGACTGCACAGGGTCACCGTGGACATGGGCCCTTGCAAACACAGAATGACAGGATAGACGTGTCATGCCAATACCATGCCATGATGGTTCCTTCCATACTAAAGCTACTAAAGCCCAACATAATAAATTAATGATGGCCCTCCAAAAGTAGACTAGTACACGTGGTTCTTCTAAATATAGACACATAGTAGAAACTGCCTTTCCAATATAGCAAAACATTGTGTTTTAGAAGCAGGATCCTACAACAGTGGAGAGGGTTAGATAGGGCCTCAGAACCAGTCCTCTTCATATGACCCAGACTGGAACAACAGCACAGTATCCAGTCTCACTCTCACTAAGTTAGTCATGATGCTACACATCATGACTAACTACATGACAGCTTTACAACGGACAAGCTGCATAATCTACACTGTATTATAGTCAAGCATGGACATCCGTATTAATACTTTATCACAGTGTGAGCAGATTATAGTGCAGCTGTAATGTAGCAATGGTCAGACAATGGTCAAAAAATACATTGTTAAGATGTGTTTGGATTCGTATTACCAGCTAACCAATGCAATAGCTGAGCATAGCTGTCATCCAGACAGATGGGTGTCGGGTGCTCCCTTTAGCAAATCTATCCACCAGAACATTAACTCTGGGGATGAGAAAGAGGAAGAGCCCTTAATGCTTCACTAGTTAGTAATGAATGAATTGACACAAGGCATCATTACAGGATGTCTGCTAGGAATGTTGTTTCTTTCCTCAACCAAATAAGCATGCAGAGTCTATAGTGAATAGGTCAAGAAAGAGCTTTTCTCAGCTACCTACTAGGGATTT
>CABFOQ010001259.1:0-12998 GCA_900660455.1 Gephyroberyx darwinii | reverse complement strand
ACACACACACACACACACACACACACACACATACATGCACAAACACCAAGAACAAGCCACTGAACAGAAATAACCCAGATTATCCTAATCTCCGCACTTATCACTTTAGGCCCCTCCCTATTCTATATCTGTCATCTGTCTGCTCACTGCACTGCACACACCATCCGTAAGGAGAATGCTGTTCACCAGGGGAAACCCTTTGGAGATGGACGAAACATTTTAGGATTTAGGAAAAGTTTAGTCTGCTTGCTAGAAAGTTTATTCTGTCTCTGTCTTTCTCTGTGTTTCTGCTATGAAGACATGTCTGCTTATATCTTACATCAAATAAAGGCCCGAACCGGGAGAGCAAGACTGACAGAGTGACAATGTGAGATAGAGACAGAGAGAGACACATTTAAAGAGGGGTATTCCCAGTGGGAGAGTATACAACACTGGAAGTGACGTGTCTCACTTTACATTGACAACATCAAACATCAAGTGAGCCGTAAAAGGAGTTGTCAATACAGGCTGATTTGCAGGAAGTTATAACTTCTGAGCTGTTGGTTTTGATCATGATCAAAAAGCATTCATGGAGATCAGAGAATGACTCAACAGTTTTGTTCATCACACACTGACGCTTGAATCCACCCGCCTGCTTCAACTGACAGGGAAGTAAGCTTATAAGGTCCTGATTGACGCCATAACTAAAACAGCACAGTGGACCACAGTAAAGGGACACATGCTTCATACAGCTGTCAACGTGGGTGTCAAGTACTGAAGAGGTATGTCCCAACAAAGACACAGAGATAAAGGAAGTTATTAAGAATTGAAACAGTGCCAGAGATATCGGTGTTTAAGCTGAAGAGATTTCCGAGTTGACAAACCACCACTGAAAGGACCTACGGTACTCTCTCCAAGGAAGATCCCTGTAATAGGATATAGAACAGTGGTTCTGCTCTGAATTATCTTGTCTTCTGAAAGAAAATATCTTCTCTTACAACTGCGCTTTCAACAGCCTCCCCCTCCCTCTCCCCTTTCCCTTACCTTTTTCTCTGTTTAAGAAGATGCACTTTGGTTCTTTGAGTGTCTGTATATTATAGGACCTTGGTATAATCAAAGGTACACTTTGGTTCTTTTAGTTTTAGTTAGTCTAGAATTTTTTTCTTGTGGCAAATTTGGCACATTTACAGCCATATTTATAGATGTGCACTGTCCCTGTCAAATAAACTAACTTAAAAAAAAGGAATTTATGTTTAACAATGGAATTCTAACAAATGTAAGATTTGGGGGAAATTGCGTTTTATTTTCTATCACTGCGTGAACATAAACTTGTCTGGGATGCTATAGGTCTACATGATGACCCTTGAGCATGTATTGACGTGGATGTATGTGTGTCAGCATGCACGCACATGATCTGTAGAGGAAGAGAGGAAGGAAATGGAAATGTCTAGGAAATGTCCAGCAGGACAGTGACCACTAGGAAACAGAACAACTAAGCAGCTAAAACACTGAGAAACACAGCACTTATTCCAAAATGTAGAGTAGAGCAATTCCAAAATGATTTCAATGGATCAGGCAATCAACTGTTCAGCGGGTTTTGTCAGCAGTGCTGTTGACTGGAAACGCGAAGATCTATGCAATGATCACATGAAGTCAAAGAAAGAGAAGGCACTAGGCACAACAAATCACACACTGCAAGCAACATACACAAACACACTGAAATCTTCTGATGCAAGATGTGAATTGAGGAAGGCAGTGGCAGTGTGTGTAGAGTCCCATATTCTCTTAAAGAAAATGAAAAAACAGTGTTCTTTCCTCGCCCTGCAAACAAGGAGGAGATCTGCCAGCATTGGAGAGCAGCCTCAGGCAGATGTGTCTATCCCGTGTCTTTCACACATATATAGTCCATGGCAAGTTCTGTGTTGTTGTGGATGAAACCACTGACAACTGGAATTGATATATAGGACCATAACCCCTCCATATATATTTATTATGAAACCAGTACTGTTTTGCTGTTGTATTTATTTCCTGTTGCATGTCAACATCAATTGCTCATTCATCTTCAGTTGTGATTTTGACATATAGGTCAAGTGCAAAGATTATTGAAGTTTAGGATTTTAAAGTCCCACCATAACTCAAAATTCAAGTCAATGTGACTTTAATGTAAATAAACTATTCAGATTCAAAATATATTTACTCAAGTTTAGTTAGTCACATACTGTCAGTCAAAAGTTCAGCCAATTAGTGGACGGTGCAAAACGATCCAATACAAAAACACAGAAACAAAACATGTAGTGGTGCTCTGGGTGCCACCGTAATCAGATTGGATTGAGTGTTTAAAGCTCCTATACATCTCATCACTTTAACACTATAGGTCTGACAATTAACTCTGTCCTCTAACCATATGGTCATGCAATTAACATCGCCTACTGCATTTAACAAAACCAACTAACAACATAAGGACAGACGAGTGGCTTGGCAAGGGGAAATTGGATAAATCTGGTGGGGATGAAGAGAAAAACTCTTCCTCTCAGTTTGTAGAGATTGAGAGAGCTTGGGTTTTCCACCCCACAGGCCAAGAGTGAGCCTCCCTCCGTGAGCTGAGCTAGAACATGGTTTTAGGCACAGAGCGTTCTCCATCGAAGAGCCGTATATCACCGCAGAGAGGACAAGAACACAGAAAGGATGGGGAGAAAAAAAGTGGAGGGTCCTTCACCTTATTTATTTTGTCTGCAAGGCAAAATATGACTGGAGTAGTCTACTAGGCCATTGCTGTGTGTGTTATCTTATTTTGCTTGTGTGCGTGTGTGTGTGTGTTCGTGTGTGTGTGTGTGTGTGTGTGTGAGAGAGAGAGAGAGAGAGAGAGTGAGAGAGAATGTGTGTTTTGGAGAAGATTAATTACTAATTGCATGTACCAAAAAAGAGAATTGCACCCTCCAAAAAGAGTGAGCTGCTATTTTGTCCAATCACATTAAGCACCGCATTAATATCTGCGGGGGGAGAAAGATAATTCTGCATTTTAATTGCCTTAACATATTTAATGAAGTAAAATCTAAAGCTCACATAACTCAAGTCCACAACCAGGGTTACATTAACAACAGTGTTTTGAGAGCGAGCCAGTATCGATGAAGACAAAATAAAAGCATGTAAAGACATCTTAAAGGTATAGATGTTAAAACATAGCAGTTCAATGATTGTAATTTATAAAACAAGACATTGTTGTAGGTTCAATAAAGATGAGCAGTGCTGTGGCAGTATGATTGCCTGTCAAGTAAATGGGGAAAAGTTCCCCTTCCTCTAAATATGTCAAATCCAGGCAGACACAGAGACACGTGACAGAAGTTTTTGGCCTCCTGCAGGCTGCAACTCCCTCACAGACAACAAGAGAGATCTGCTCAGCCTCCTACAGCATGTCTGGCCAGTGCTACGCAGACTAACACTGGAGCTATACGGTATGGCATATCTATACACACACACACACTCACACACATGGACTACAGTCACAACCAATAGCTGCTCTTCTCCAATGCAGCTTTAAGATAGCACTGCTCCTTAGGAATGTATGTGACCTCCAACTAGAGAACATGAAAATGAGGCTTTAAATTATCTTCTTATTTGCTGTTCTCAGTGATGAATGCGTTGCATACTTTCTGTACAGAAGAGAGGACTGGCGTCTACTCAACTTCAATCAATGTGATATATTGTGTTTAGCTGAAGCTCTACCAACTTGAACAGAGCAGAGCGTGCACTGAAATACAAACAGGTAATTTAAAAACCTCACCGTATCTAACTGACTTCATTCAGCTGCCTCTTAATGTATAGAGGAAAATAAGGGCCAACGTGACATCAAATTCATTAGGGAGAGGCACCACAGGAGTCACTGGTGCTGCTGAACCATACACACATAAAGATACAAAGTCAGACATATTGTCTGTCGCCATTTGTTTCTGTTTCTTTCCCTTTCTCTACTTGTACCTCACACATGATTCAGCACTTTACCTTGTGTTTGTGTGCCTGTGTAGCCTGTAAGAGGCATGGATTGTGACCCCGGAGCACTGACTTGAGCATGACACAACCTCTGAGACAGGTGAAGCAAGTCCAGAAGACTCTATAAACCAAAGCCGACTAATCTCCTCCTTGGCACCGAACCCAATCTCTTGCTGAGGTGGCAAACCACCCAGTGACCTCAACATGCCCCCTGTTTTCTCACTCCCATCACAGACTGTTCCACAAACTCTGTGTGTGTCTTCATCAGTGGTGAGGAAATATATTTATTTTCAACTTTCTCTGTCTTATGCCTTGACTTGAAATGAATGTTTCATTATTTTTAATGTATATAATTTTGTAAGCACACTGTATATTAGAAATGACGTATTGTGCTATGTTTGGATAACTTTTGTAACAAGCTATATATATATATTATTACTTTTTACGTTCTGTTATGGCTTTAATTCAGCGTTTCTTTCTGGTGTAAAACAAAATGACCATAAAACACTGAGGAAAGGTATTAATGTGACCAAGCTCACTGTAGCCTAAAGGCAAACATTCACACCACTCAAACATGTCTGTTCACAAGGTACAAAAGAGCTCGCTGTCAGGCTGCTCATTTCAGCTGAGACCAAATTTACCCAATGTACTGTGGTTACACTGTCCTCTTCTGCTCCCACCTAGTAAACTAGATACCCAGGTCAGTTGGCTCACAATTTCCCCCTTTCAGATCATTTTACCAGCCCAGCCGTGAATCAACCATGCACTCTTGCTTAGGTAGAAGGATCCCTAAAGATATGGAGCCCCACTGCTGACGCTAATTAAACGGATCAGTTGCATCTTGCTCTGGCGTTGCCCTCAGTAGATACTAGCTATCTCACCTGCAGGAATATCCAGCTGAAAGGAAACACCTTACTTCGCCTGTTCCATTTAATACTACGTCAATACCAGACAACATTTAAAGTAATAGTGATATTATTAGTAAATTAAATGATTATTAATAATGATCTTGACAGCTGACGTGTTGTAAAAACGAGTTTGTGACAAATCTAGTGGGGCATGATTCTGCTGTTTGATTAATGAAGTGAAAGTGGAGTTGCAGATGGGGGCTGGTGTGCTGTCACAAGCCCAACCTGAGTCCTTGTGCCGCGGCTGGGATCTGGCAGGGGGCCTGGCGGCTGTGATGAGCCAGATGTGGCCCTGGGAGCTGTTGTTCTCTACAACAGCTTAAAAATCTAATCTGTCATTCTTCACAATATGGTTTTATATCTGTTATTCAACACCTAACAAAAAAACAACTGCTTTGAAACCGGCACTGGATGGGGATTTATCTGCAAATAGTAATGTGTATTATATAAAGAGCTCAGCGTAGTTTGGTGCAGTGTTTAAGTTTTAGGACCGGCGTAGGTAACATGAGCATAAATTGGGGAAAACAGCATGTCATGACTATAAGGTCATTGGTTTAATTAGTTGTATATCCAAGAGGGCATGAAATAATGAAAACAGAAACACAGGGGAAGCAGGGTCAGAAAGTAACAGGCACTCGGGGTGAAAATGCCCTTGAAAGTTCAGAAAATGCCTGTGAAGTTTTAAAATGAGTAATTATAATTAGGAGTACCCTTTCGTGCATTTCACCCCGTTCCAATTATTTCTTTGAGTTGTCAAATACTCATGTGTGATTACTGTCCCCCATGGGTTGGCTGTGGGAGCCTATGACTGGGGGATTCTTTCCAGTGCATTCTGGGTGAGGAAAATGGATCGTTTTTGATCAGAAAACAACAACAAAAATCAACCACCACAATATTATAAAAAGGTCAACAACCATCTGGTTGGGGTCAGAAAGTGAGGAAAATGTGTGGTAAGGACCAAAATCAGATCAAAGGGGCAAAAAAATACCCGGGGGGAAGTTGAGCTTTTAATTTGTTGTTCAGATACAATGAGGACAAACAGGAGAGAGGATGGATGACTTGAACACCCAGGATACCCCATCTCTCTATCACTCTAAACCTTGAGAAAAAGAAAAGAAGTAAGAGCCCGTACAGCATGTAATGTTCGACTACACAACCAAATATAGTACCTTTCATTATACCCCTAATAGCAATATTAGGCTCACATTCATAAGATTTCATCAAAGAATCATTGAAAGGCATTTGCGGTTTTTGTTTTGATTTGTCCAGAATGTCATGACACAGTTTGTTTTTTCACATGAAGCCGGATGGAGTCATCCGCTGCTCCTCTCTAATGACCGAGAATGGAGTCAGCTGCTTCAGTTCTTTTTAAATGGACGGCAACTGAGTCAGACCCACGACTCCCCTAATGGACACTGACAACAGAAAAAGCAACTGTAGCAGTGTACTTAAGGACGGGTCCAATGGAGAGTAATGGCAACAAAACAGTCTGGTCTGGTCCAGTCTGGACTCTCTGGTCTGTGTGGCGTTGGACCTTTATCTGTTAGATGGAGGGAGGGATGGGGAGAGACACAGAGGGAGAGAGAGGATGCTCTGAATGTGTCTGATTTGCTGTTGTTTTATTCAGCACTTCATTTGCTTACACCAAAATAACTATGTTGAGCACACTACACAATGTAGATGTTTGTGTAGTGTGAGGTAAGACAGGACAAGATCTAGGAGAGCAGGAAAGGAAGAGGAGAAGGTGTGGGGGTAGAAAGGAGGGAGAGAGTATTAGCGAGGGGGCGGCAGAGGGAAATAAACGGAGACAAAGACATTGATGGTCAGAAAGACAAAGAGGGACAGGGAGGATGGAGAGTGAGCGTGAGAAACAGACTGCAGTGCTGTAAGCTCTGTTGTTGTACCCATGCATCATGACAGAGCCCTACTGCACCGCCTGCCTGCCTTTCTGCTTGCTGCGGATTTTCAGTAACCTTGCAGCGCCATTTATTTGTGTTTCTAACCTGGTCCATAGCAACTCCTCTTGCCACTGCATGCAGCTGTGCAAACCAGATAGTGGAATAATACATCGCCTGGTGTGGAATGTATAATCAACTACCCACATACTGTACTTGTGAAGACAAAGCACAAGGCATGCACTCTCAGTTTCAGCACATAGTTTATAATGTGTGTTTGTGTGTGTGTACAGTGCAAAGGATGTAAGATCAGACTGGGAGTCCTGACAACACCATCAAAACAGTTTACTTTAACCGTTCAAATAAACAGCATGTATAGCAGCAGTGATCACAACAGGGGAGGGAGAAACCAAGGGACGGAGAGGGAGCAAGGAAAGCCGCAAGGACATTCAGGAGGAGGTGGCAGGGATTGGCTAGCTCAGTTTGAGAACATCATTATTGTGTCATGGTAAATCCAGACTGTAATTTAAGAGATTGTAACCAGTAGCAGGAGGACTGTCATGACCTGCGTGTGTGTGTGTGTGTGTTTATCAATGTATCCTGAGATGGGATTGACCTCCAGTTCTTGACCTGTCCTAAACCAAACATCCATCACTTTTTCCTACCATAGGAAAAAGCTACTGTTCATTTGAGTGTTGTAACAACCCATTTCTGCTCTAATGCATGCTATCAGCTGTCAAATGCGTTGTTAAGTTTCAAATTAAACATAATGACAAGATTTTAACTACGATATCTAAATGTGTGCCTGCTGAGATGGTATGTTCACTTATCTGGCTGTGTTTTCAATCAAAACCAAACAGCAGCATATGTTCTTGAGTCTAACATAACTACCGGCTAGAGCGCTGGAACAAAATTAACATCTGACCTTTACACAGGCCATTTTGCATCTATTTAAAAAAAACAATTTCTCTTGGCCATCTTTTTGAATCATCAAATCACAAAAAGAAACAAATAGTGTGCAGAGTTGTACGATCATTTGATCAATGAATGTAATGGAAAAGATAGATTAAAAAGGAGGTGAAGCAATAGAGTCTGGTTAAATGATGTGTGTCAAGGAGTGCAATGACTCAATGGAGGGTAATAATGAAATCCTCCGTGCTATGTCCAGTGGGGCATAACACTGTGGATGTTAACACAAAACCAATCCTCTGGAACAGACACACCTCCAGCTATCAGAAGAAAGTTTCATTTGGAATTTAATTTAGGCTCTATTCTACTTTCCATTCTTATTTCTATCTGTTTCCTTTATGTTACACTCTCTTTATAAAATGGATCAATATATTACGGTTTTGAATTCATATATCCCTATTATATAGGTAGAACTGGGTAGAACTAAGGCATCTATTTCTGAAAGCATTGGAAAGGACTCAGGATTACTATTTCCCATTTTAAATAAATTTTACCCATCACTGAGCTGAAAAGTGACATTATCACTTACGTTACCCGTAGATAAGCCCTGACTGCATGAACCTTGCATCAATGTATGAACCTTTCAAGGTTATAACCCTGCCATTCAGAAAACATGCACCCCAACAGCGCTCCAACCACCACCCAACACAAAAACATAAACAGGTATACACCATAAATCTCGCTCTCACTCTCTCTTTCTCTCTCGCTCGCTCGCTCTTTTTCCCTCTGTATCTTTCTATTTTTCTCACTTTCCGGACCACTGACGCACACACACATAAAAACATATACACACCTCCTCCCACTGATGTATGTATCTGATGAGTCGGGAGAGTCTCAACAGACGTAGAAGACTGAGGATCTTGGTGAAGCGGACGATGCGCAGGGCACGGGCTGTCTTATACACCTCAGAGTCAAAGCCTTTCTCCACTATTAGAAAGATATAATCCACTGGGATGGAGGAGAGGAAGTCCACAACGAACCAGCTCTTAAGGTAATTCATCTTGATGACCTTTGGGTCGAGGATGATCTCAGAGCTCTCCTCGTTGACGATGCCCGTCCTGAAGTTCATGACCAGATCCACCAGGAAGATGGTGTCTGAGGCCACGTTGAAGACGAGCCAGGTGGTGGTAGTCTGCTCCGAGAAGAAGGTTATTCCCACAGGAATGATGATTAGATTCCCCATCATCATGATGAGCATTATCAAGTCCCAGTAGAACCTGCAGAGCAACACACACAAATAAATATACAAAAAAGTAAGCAAACAAACATGTCAGCAATGTTGCAGATAGTTAATTGGTCTCGCTCAAATAAGGAATCAAAAGAATAATAGTAAACGGACGTGACAGGAATGAGAATAAAGTTTAACAGACCCTGTTATGGTAGCAACATTGAATTTATCAAAATAATCACCAGTCATAGTCCTTTCCACATTTCCAAAGTAGGATTATCTTACTGAAGTTAGAATGCATTTATCTGCTCATCATTAGTAGAGATTTGTCCTCATGATCTCCAAAGCTAAGAAATGATCACTCTACGGAGGGGCTTTATTTACACATCTCAGCAGATCGAGTAGAAGCACAGGGGTATTTGTGTGTGTATATGTCAGTGGTTGCATGTATGCACGTTAGCATATACCTAAGTGTTCACAATTAAATTCAGCATTCTCAGACAGACAGCCTCAGGCCAAAGAATAAAGTCATCTAAGCAAAAACAGAGCCTCCTTTACACTGCTTGAAAAGATGTTTTTTTGTTTTTTGTCTCCTTTATAATGTGTAGAGTCATTATTAAGTTTCATTGTATATATATATGTGAATAAATTCATTTCCTTCCCAACATTTCTTTCTCTTCTTTGTTTTATAAGGTAAAGCCAGCTGTGCATTCCTTTGATGTCATTTCCAGAGATGAGGGCGATAATATTCATAGTGTAGTGTGCAGCATACTGATTTATCTCCTGTGGCAAAGAGACGGACAGACTGACTGCTGTGTAACTCTGATGGCGTGCCAGCACAGTACCGTTGCACTCCACAAAACACTTCTACGTGATGATTAACAAGATGGACAACAAGAAAAGGCACGGCAGTAAGAAAATAGATACAATGGTCACAGAGTTTTCATTTTAGTTTTGCAATCATGATTTGATGAATGTATCTTAATAGCTAATAGTAGGCAAAATCTTAGTATTGCAAATCGTAGTTTCTGAAACATCTCTTCATATTCCACTGAGCTTCATATTGCATTATATTGCCGTGTTATCCCTTTACTTATTCCCTGCTATGGAAATCTGGCTATAGGCATATACCAACCAACAATAATCAATAGAATCATCTTTCAAGACTGTGGCCTTTGGATGTGAGGTGGGTCTTGGATCCTCGTGCTACATATGCCTGTGTTAGTCTTGTGATGGGCAGGACCAGAAGTCAAACACGATTCAAAGAGATGAAGTAGTGTAGTGTTACAGTGTTACCACCCACTCTGCGTGTGCCGTTAGTATGACGCGCCCACCGCTGGGCTTTGCTGCTCCTTGCTCCCTCTCTTGCCTAGAGGGGGACTGCCTGGGTCTATTACTGTCCCTGTCCTCTGTTTTGTGATTAACAGAGCCAGAAGTGATTCATGGGCACCCCACTCTTTTCAGAGAGTGTCCTGGCCACTGATAAGGGCTGTGAAACCATGAATGAAAATAGATGCTTTCAGGAATCCTATCTCATGCTAAAAACTCTCCACTGACGCCATCCCTGCTGCCCGACTGCTTGCCTCACTGCTGCCTTGCTGTCTGTCTAATGCTGTGGGTGAAGATGGAAATGGACTGGCTGGCTGTCTGGCAGGCTGCCTGTCTGGCTGGCAGACTAGCCTTCCAGTAATGGATCTGTTTGAATAAATTAAGCTGGGCCTTGGCTTTATAAATACCCAAAGATCATATCTCAGATAATTGTCTGCACTTCAGCTAAACAGCGGTCATCTGGATGGTTAAGAATATTCACCGTAGGTATTTTTACACCACCAGGCATCAACCTCTGTCGTGGTCTGCACTTTTCACATGTAAAGACTTCATTTACATTCTTGAATGACGCATCAAAACAGAGAACATGATGTGCGTCATGTTATTTGATGCCATACCTCTCTATTCTTATAATAATAGCAACATCTGCATGCAGCATTGCCAGTGAGCTTGAGGACCATGGTTTCTCAGCCCATATCATCTGCATCAGCATGAAACAGCCACACTGATGTACAACATGGTGTGGTTTTACTTGTGAGTCCTTAAGAGAACAAGAGGGCCTTGAGTGAGCAGAAGCACTCAGGTCAGATGGTTATTGCTCTTTCTTCACACTAGAGCCACTGTCCATCTTGTCAAGGTTTGTGGTTTTTGTCTGTCATTTTGAATACAGGTGTTTGTAGTTCCTGCTACTATCAACATCTAGTCTATTGATGCCTATCTGTCTAATACGACAGCAGAGTGTGTATGTAGCATGGGTGTCTGTCATTTTTGTTCTATTCATCTATAGAAAAATTGTTGTTTTAATTGTTATAGAAAATATAAATATATAAATTATATAAAACACACTCAGAACGTAAAAGGACATATTCTAGATAGTTAAAAACGTAAAGGTTAAAAGATTTTAGCCTGCTGATTAACTAGGTTGATGATATTAAAAATGATGCAGGGAGAAGAAAAGTCAGAGGTAAATTATTTAGAAACCACACAAGGTTGAGGACTACCCCTACAGAGTCACAAGTCACAAAACAATAATGTAACCTTTTGGTTAACAACGAACGCTGAATTGCATAGCACTCTTACATACTAACAATAAGGGGAATTCAGAAAATCTTAAAATAAGTCAACAACACTGCTTCATGTAGATCTCACTCCAAAATTCAATATCAACATCTGTAAAAATGGCATCGTCGTGTTCCGAGGATCAGAGAACATGTTGGAGGATTTATAGAGCACACATCTCCTGTACTGTAGCTCTCAACATGCTGCCTAAAATGTCTCTTTCTCCCTCAGCTGGGGTAGGTAGCATGAACCCCACTTGTGAAATGAATTCAACATTGTTTCATTTCTTGAAGTGAAAATCATAGAACTGAGAGAAAACAAGCCACATAAGAATTAACTTGTTCATAAAATTAAAGAAGAAATGAAACTACTCAAAGCATAGTCAGTAAAGAAAAGCCCTTGGAACTGAGGTAAAGAAAAATATTCTCAAAAGCTGCAGCAGTGAAGTCATCTCCAACAGTGCACATCCAGCACCAGTTCCATCAGTGTATCAAGCTATCCAACTCCAAGAGTGCACCCAGCTCCAGCTCCCAAAGTACATCTAGGTCCAGATCCAACACTGCATCCAGCTCCAACTCCAGCTCAAGTCCAGCAGTGCACCAAGCTCCAGCTCCAAAGCTGCATCCAGGTCCAGCAGCGCACCCAGCTCAATCACCAACAGTGTACCCACCTTCACCTCCGGCTCCAGGAATGCACCTACCTCCAGCTCCAGCTCCAGAAGTGCACCTACTTCTTGCTCCAAGTCCAGCTCTAGCAATCCACCCATCTCCAGGTTCATCACCCCTAAAGCTACACTCAGCTCCTGCCCCAGCAAAGCACTCACCTCCAGCTAAGTTCTGCACCCTGCTCCACCTCTAGTCATCTCCAATACTGATATCAGCACCAACAGACTAATATACTGGTTGATTACAATGGGAGGTGTTATCACTGGACGTTGTTCTCCAAACACAACTTCTGCTGTCTCACTACAGAGAAAGCATCAGTTTCTCTGCCAGAACTGCGATATACTAGATAACATTATCATTCATATGGATACCAATAACCTGAGAAGAATGGATGAACATGCCTCTGCTGTGCTGAGAGGTGGTGGATTAAGCAAACGTAATCTCACCCCTATGCATCCCAAAAAAAGACCTTTCAAACAAATGGATAATGAAAAAAAAAAACACAACCAACTAGCCACACAATCCACCTCTTTGTCACATGTCCACATTACACAGCTCCCTGATCTAACAAGCACCCATCTGTATGCTCATTTGCACATAGAGTAGGTCTTTCTCCAGGACCCAAAAAAAAATAATCATAGAGCACTTGACTATCACACCCACCTCTACCATGGTACAGAACCCCATGCTCTCCGGTGCAGCCAGCAGATACACAGGAACAACCACCAGAGCAATCCATCTCAAACTCCAGCCAGTCCATTTCATCCCTTCAGAGTTCCTGCTTATAACCGCTGCTCCAATCAATGCCACACTGTCCCTG
>CABFOQ010001257.1:0-11601 GCA_900660455.1 Gephyroberyx darwinii | reverse complement strand
AGGCCTGGAGACCTCCATCCGCCTGGGGCTGGGTTGCCGACAGCCAGTTAGAGTTGGGGTGGACATCCCACCAGGAGGAGGTGGCATTAGCTGGGGCGGCAGTGATGCCAGGGTGGATACCAGCCTTATACCAGGAGCCATAGGGGTGCGTCATATCCAGGGAGGTGTAGACACTGGTGAGGCAGTCGGCCGTAGCATGGGTCTTAGACACAAGAAGAGACGGGTCCTGGGAGACAGAGGTCTGGAAGGAGTGGGAGAAAGGGTTATACTCTGTAGTGTACCCTCCGGCTGAAGGAGGGGGGCTTCCGGTGGGGGTGAGGAGCCCCCCACCTCCTCCTCCTGCTGTGGTGAAGGAGCCAGTGTAGGAGTCCGCCAGGCCGCTGCCGTCTGCAGTGCGTCCGTTCTTAGCTGTCTGAAGGTCAGAGGTCATGGCGTAGGACTTCTTCACTGGAGTGCTGCTGCCAGTCTTACCGGGTGTAGCTGAATCCCTGACGGGGCTGGTGCTGCCAAACTTGTTACAGGTAGCAGTCAACATAGCCAGAGGACTGGAGCCATAGCGTGCTTCTTCCTGGAGAGGAGAAAGAGAGGGGGAAATTGAGACTGTCTGTCTGCAGGAAATGGCTGCTTGCTGCTGCTGCTTCTGTCAGTGTCAACTCTAATAAAAAACGTATGTCTGACTGCCACCACTGGCTTTTCCTGCTCTCTCCATTTTCTAAGTGGTCAGGGCAATTTTGAGCAGTGTATGTTTAGGCTTGTGGAAGTTCTGCTCTGCTCAGCAAAGGAGGAATCTCATTGCTCTTGTGTTTCACTTAAACCACTGTGTACAGGCTATAGTCTCATTTCAAACGGTCTCCACAGTCCCCATGTTAAGGGACAACATGTGTAGCTATACATTGTCTGGTTATGTATCTAGGTAATACACAAACAGTAAACAGGGTCAGTAATTGTGTTCCAGTAACACCAGAAATAGATATCTTGTCAAACATGTTTTTTTCCCCCAGTGGTCACCATGGCATTGGAGATGGTTAGGCAAGCTTAAGTTATGCCCTGACACAATGGTAAATTGTACCATAACCGTCTCACCATTGTTGTTTTTTTATTACTGATTTTGATGTCGCCGGAGTCAATCATCAAGTTGGTCAAATTTTGGCATGTTATTTCCTGTAGCATTCATAACATATAAGCTCAGCATTTTCCATTGTTCAAATGGAAAAAACTTAACCTCTCCATACATAGTGAAGATAAGGGATTTCATTTTATCTAGAAGGTTAATACTCCCTTTTTCCAATATTTTGCTTTTCCATATGGCATGTTATTAGCACAATAGGCCAACATATCAGGGCCTGTCATTTCTGTATATACTTTTACCATACACTGCACAATTAGATATATCTAATAAAAAAAATCACTATAATATCCCTCTAGGGACTTATAGTGCATCTATGGCTTGTCGTGGTATTTTTTAATCTCCTGTGGTATCATACTATAACATCCTTATAATATTCCTATGAGGATTAATTGCTTATTGTTGGTTGGTTATTTGTATACCATCCTTAAAGGATCACTACAGTTCTTTTTCATCCTAGCCTATAATTTTGAACATTTGTGATGAGAAACCCTTTCTAGTCTCCAGTATTCACGCTACTTCTGTCATTACATTAGACATTAGACCATAGACTTTCCATGCAGACTCTCCTGTCCCCACTAGCCCCAGTCAGAGGTGATTAGCGGTTATCTCCCTCTCTTCCAACAAGTGCCTGAGGTCAACTTGTCCCATCCCGTCCTGCAGCTCTCCTTTGCAGGTTAACAATGCTTGATCACAGACCTTAAGTTGTTCCACTCTAATGCTTGTTGTCTATTCAATATTGGCTCATGCAAAAGTGAAAAGAAGTTAACATATCTGGATGTGCACTTTCATCATATAGGGTATTAAACCAAACTCTGTCAGACAGCTCACACTTTAGTTCTAAATTGCCTACCACTGAGACCACAAAGCATTCTTCATCTCCTCTAAGTTACAATTTTCAATTTCTGATAATGTCACAATTATATTCAGTCCATTTTCAAAGTCCAACACCTTCATTTGCCAAAAACCCCCCACAAGTTTCTTCCCTTAAAGTAACTACTGCGTGACTTCTTAAAATGAACTCTAGCTGGATTTCCACAACATGCACATCATAAAAAGTTGGGTTAGTATGAGAAAAAAAAAATCTGAAAACACTTACAATTACGTTCCCTACCTCCAGAATAGATGCGGCCATCCCTGAGAAACAAAATCCTAAGGAAGCTGAGGGAAGTGGGAAGCTCTCTGTCCCGGGACAGTTTGGAAGAACTTGAGTACTAACGCGGGGAAGTGTTTTGACAGACGGGGAGCCCGCCCCCTAATTATAGGCTACGGGCTCTTTGAAGACTCGCTAAGAAGCAATAAAAACCGAGAGAGGGAGGAAAATGGATGGAGATTGGTGGAAAACGGAGGACATCCCACCTCACCAAATTGAGAGAGTGTCGAATCATTTTTCAAGATAAATGTATGAATGGGTTGCTCGTCAATCACCATGTGGCCATTACTTCAATTTCACTGGCGTCCCCCCACCCCCCACCCACTGGGATTATTGCAGTCCGTACAGTCTGAAGTAATCAGCAACATTTAACATAAGATCACAATGAAGCGCCTTAGGCAGGCTACCGGTCTTTCCATACTTATAATTGATCGATTTTGACATAAATGGCATTCTGCGATTAGGCGCTCAGAGATCCCGACCCAGGGTGCAATAAGTGATAGGCGCACTGTAAACAAGACTGGCGGTGAAGAAACAGAGGGCTGCTTTTCCCGGTTTCCTCAGAGAGGGGAAAAATAACAAAAGAACATGTAGCCTCGGCCTACGCCACATAAATCAAAAAATTAAGCTGACCGAGTCTGTGGTTTTCATTTGAGATTTTATTATTCTGGTTTCAACCCTCTTTCTGTTTTCAATATTCTTAAATGCAGTTAACTGCCTTTTTAGACATTAACTGATGGTTTTAAAGACTGAACTACAGAGACAAGCAAAGAATGAAAGGATCAAATCATTAAATAAAATGAAGAAGAGATTATCACATCAAATAAAACGAATTTCAAACGGGGGAATACACATGGGGAAACTCGCAAGATTGTTTCCTCGAGGAAGACTTTTGATAAAAAGGGGGATAAATGAGGAATGAAAGCTAACTGTACATTTGAAATTACATACATAAAAAGTCCCAAGTCTAAAAAATAAAAATAAAAAGTCTAAGCTGGCCAAAACGCTTGGAAAGTGATATTTCAAAATAGCCAAAATGTTTTTGTGCTTAATGTTGTCTGATGAATCTTGAATGAAAAATATTCCATCACTTTTACTCTACGCAGAATCAATGATTTAAGGTCCCAACATGTGACATTATTTGCCTCTCACCAATTGAAAAGTATAACATGGATCAGAACTGATTCATGTTAAGTTTAAAATTCATAAATCATTCTGATCAACAACTTCTGATGTTCTCCATACACATTCATTAATTTAACCTTTTTATTTGCATGATTATAGTTTACCCACCTTTTTGGCTGACATTCATTCATAGTACATATAGGGGAGGCTGGGGCTGGTTGACTACAGGGGTTGGTTGTCACAGTGCTTATTACAGCCACACTAGTGGGCGCTGTGTTGTGATCCTCATATCACATATCCATGCGGTCACTTCATTGCGGAGACGTGGGGGTAATTTTTGTATTTTTCATAGGTCTGAGTACAAGTACGTAAGTTGATTATATTCATAAACACTTATTTCTGTTAAAAAGAGAAGAGGGATAGCTTTGATTTGAGCATTTTTTGTGTTGCAAGGTTAAACCAAGTGGTAGCTAGCTACAAATTTTGCTAAACAGTTCAGAGGGGGTTAGGGTTAGTTAGGGTTGGTTGTCTCGCTGTGACAACCAACCCTACTATAAGAAAAAAGGTACCTTGTGAGGTTTAGTTATGTACTCATTTATTTTAAAGGTAGTAACAAAGCTTCAGGGAAAAAGTATAAGCACCACAGCAAAAGATTTCAAAATCAACTTCAGAACAAAAGAGTCCAGAGGACTGCAGTGACCATAAATGACACCTCTTCATTTCCTTCATTTACTTGTTATAAGGTTTTTTTGTATGCTACCTTGATTGTAGCAGGTTGGGTCAATTCACTTTCAATTCAGTTAAGTCAGGAAGTGGATTTTCTTCAGTTCAAATGCTGAAAAACATTTGGCATGAGAAAGTTGTCATTTTCAATTTACACACAACACACAGCTGTACCTCCCACCTCCCTAATCTGTTCTACTTGTGTTGTAATTAATATTTTTGATTGAAATAATGTTCTGCTAACCATGTAAATTACATTATGTTAACTGTAAAACTGTAAAACTGTTAAACTGTAAAATGTATTGTGGCTGTTAGTGATTAGAATTGATGAGTATCATAGAGACGGGTATTGCAACATATTTTAAAACTGATTTGGTGTCTTTGCTAGAATGGGATGCGAGGATAAAAGAGATATCCATTTCTAACTACGACTTTAAGCTTTCTACTGATATTGAAAGGAATCTTGTGAGATACACTGATTCTGAGAAATCTACAAGACAGCAAAAAGTGTACCAACCAGCCCCGGTCTCCCCTACTATCAAACTTATGTAAGTTAAATGAAGATGTGCTCTTTTAAGAGAAAACATTTGAAAGATAAATATATTATATTGGTATTCCTTTTGCCTTATGATGACTAGAGGCCATAGTTTAACAACCTTCCTATTTGAATAATATTTGAGTTTGAATATAATTCTTTGTTTATTCAGTCTATCTGTAAACACTTCCTTATACCAACTGTGTCACATGAAGTAGTCAGTAAAGGCAACATGAGCCTGATCATTTTTTCATTGAAAAGTAACACAGAAGAAATCATATCTATCTTTATTATGGTCTTTAGAAAGCTGAGATACTGTAATCTGTAACTCAGTGTCCAAGATGGGCTGTTTTACCATGACTATGAAATGATGTTATTCAATATACTTTCAGTAAAACATTGTGTTTATTCCAGTCAAATTGTATGATGTAATAAAGTTGCATCGCAATAACTCTATATAGAAAAATATTTTGCCCTTTATTTGAGATTATCAGTCAAGCCTTTTAGGTAGAAGGCCATATTTGGATGATTGATTTCATCTATTGAAAAGACACACTTAGCTTTCAGTTTTCAGTAAGACTGATTCTCAGCGCCTTTTGTGGGCGTCTCTCTTTCTGAAGGAGAGTACAGAAGATTAAAATTGTTGTCAAAAATAAACATATAATTTCTGTCCTTATTTTCTCCTCAATTACAGGGCATGGTCAGAGCTGGGCTTGTCGTTCTGGAGAGTCTGGCCCTCACATGAACACAGCGGCTATATTTGGCAGTCTGCTCTCCAACTGACCTTCATCGCTTTATTTTCTTATTCCAAAGGGGTGTGAGTAGAAGAACAAAGACTGCTACATGCACATAGTGCATAGTTTACACTCTCACACACTCCTACCGGATTGCACTCAAAGTCATATAAACTTCACCTCAAACTGAGGGCAACGTGTCTCGGGAGACACAACATGGCAATACAACACCTGCTGAGAGCCCCTATCTATCTATCTATCTATCTATCTATCTGTCTATCTATCTATCTATCTATCTATCTATCTATCTATCTGTCTGTCTGTCTGTCTGTCTGTCTGTCTGTCTGATACAAGGTTAGGCAGCACTGCGATACAGATAGGCATGCACAATAATAATCATCCTGAGATATAAGCTCGGGAGTAAGAAATAAGAGTCGACATGTTGTATAACCATAGGAGATGGACCATGAGATCTCTCATGGTCCAAACTCCTCACAGACACATGTGAATCTGTCATACGTGGCAAGCTCTTGACACATTCTGAGGCATTTCCTTCCCCTCTCATTTGGCACATGGTCTCTTATTGGTGTGAGCCTTTAAGTTAAGGTTTCCTTTTTTTTCTTGCCGTTCATTAATGCTTCATGTTTTACATTAAAGTGAAATGAGAGGGGAGGTAAAAGCTCCTATACCGTTGTAAGCATTGCTAAGTGGTCCACATGGGCTGCTTCTCCTCATTTTATAAGAGTTGTAGTAATCTAAATCTTTGGCGTGTTCCCATTTACAGTTCTCTTCAAAAGAGAGCAAGTGCAATCTATAATTAGAGATTGTGTTAAGCGCTTAACAGCCCCTTCAAAAAGCTTTCTCTGCTCTATTTACTATTTTCTGCCCTTTGTGGTTTAGACTTTTGGGTAGGTACAGTAGGCGCTGCAGGCTTCATGAACATCGGGGCGTTGGGTGGGCACAATTAAGCTCCACGGGGCTGATTACATGTTTCATACGGACAATTATTGTCTACATCTAAGTTCTACAGTAAGGTCAAGCAAAGAGGGATGTGAATGCATCTTCAGCATCAAACTATGCTTTCTGGAAGCTCTGGTTAGACGAAGCAATCGACCACATGCATTTCAGATGTTTTCACCTTTCTGAACCATGTGGCCCATTGCCCTCTGGGATTTTGCTTGGCATTCTGGGCAACAACCCCAATGTATCTAACTTGTATCACCTCACCTGTCTGAGTACTCCCCTTTTTCCCCCTATTAGTGGTGTCCCTGGTTGACTTGAGCAGGACATCATGACTAGAAATGAATGTGCAGATGACTCGCCTCACTCACTCACTAATATTCCGACAAGCTCACATTTTCCAAGAGTTATTATTACTTTACTTGATCATTGAGTCGCCCAGCTCTGACATTTGGTGGGTGATCAGGATAGTCCTTCATCTTGAATCGGGATAGTCCTTAATCCTTAATCTTAACAGAATATATTCTTGATTACCAAAATAACATGTATCGATGTATAAGATGTATTTTCCGTCACTTGAAACAACTTTGTTACAGCCTTGATTATGTTTAGTGTTAGCTACCTGTCTTACCAGTGAACAGACTTGCACTTCAAAGCCATCGACTGACACAATTTTTTCTCTGTGCATTGTTTATCATGCGTTTATTTCTGTATTTCTTCAAATAGGAATTATAATGTACCGCACAGCCTTGGATAGCAGTCATCATCTTCTCGTGCATTTTGGTCATGGCTGGCAGAATTTTTCAGATTTTTTTCACAAACTGTTTCACTTTGGTAAGAAAACAGGAAGCAAAAAAGAAAAAATGCTGTCTCCAAAGAGTTCAGCAGTGGTCAACTTTTCCGTGCCGACTTACCAGTCAACCAGTTTCATATTGGCGGAGTTTCTTTTGGATGTTCAGCTCTATAGAAAATGAATGCACTTCCAGGGAGTAGCTGCTTGAATTGATGGCGCTGCTTGTGTGTGAGACGCTTACAAGCTGGAGATGAAGCCTACTCCTTGATACAACTTGATACAGAGGACATGTTCTCTTGATCTTATGTGCCCAGAGGAATGGGGTGGGTGATAGGGGAGATAAAAAAAAATTATGAAAAAAATGTCTCCTAAATTCTCCCAGCATGCATCTTTCTTGTATTAGAAATGCATTATTTTCCAAATAATTCTTCTTGGTGATGTAAAAGCACAGCAACAGTACAGCAAACATGAAAAAACATCGGGACAGATGCTTAGGCTACATCTGTACATACATCACATGCTTGGTTTTATATGCATCTTTCATTCGAGGGTGAATAGCTCTGTTTTCTACATTGGTTTTAAATTGGCCTCTTGGTATCATTAGGCCATTACAGCAGCCAAGTAAGTGTGTATAATGGTGGATCAATGGAATATCTCTCCATAATGCATTTCCCTTGACATTCCTCTCTGGGCTGCAACCCTCAGAAAATTAACAATGTTAATAATACTGCGACGGAGGGGGAAAATTGAAATGATTAGATGTGTTTTACTTCGCTGCTGATGGAAATGTGGTGAGAGGGAATCAGGGTCAGGGATAGACTTGCCTTGCAGCATGACTCTGTGCTATTTTTCCAGGCTGTGTGGTCAAAGATTCAGAAAGCTTGTCAACGGAAAATGAGAGAGTAAGAGAAATGGGGGAGAAGAGAGAGAGAAAGAGAGAGAGAGATAGAGAGAGACACAAAGGGGACTGGGGGACAGAGAGGCAGAGCGGCGGGCCGTTCAATGCAATGGGGAACATCATGCTGATTTGTGTTGCTGTTGGTATTGGTGATTACGACAAAAAGAAAATTGTCACTTAGACCTTTTTTAGCCAGACATGAAAAGCAATATGCTTTTAATAAAACGACCTGCCTGGCTCGAGTGGTCTGTCTCTGCTTTGGGGCATGTTGGTGGTTTTGAGTAATCCAACCACCAACAGGCTGCATTTCAACCAGTGGACACAACATAGTCAGTCACCAGACATGTTGGTAATCACATGTAGCAACGAGGTCAAAGTAATCTTTTCGCTGTATGAAGATTTTTCCTATTCATATGTAAAAAGACTGTCGCGCTGCGTTTGTACTGCAAATGCTGAAAAATAAGTGAAATGTGTTGCGTGTTATGCCGTTTATTACATGCAAGCACTTTACAGACTTCAGTCTAAGTCTAGTTGATGCCCTTCTCACTGCGATATATCAGGCATGCTGGCACACATAGAACTGGAGATAAAGTGATCATTTCCCTCTATGAAGATGTCTTTATTATCTATATACTACTCAATGTGACAGGACTATTATACCTGTAGAATTGTAAATGTTGCACAACATGCTAAATATGTTGTTTACTATACAAGGTATTACATGCAAGTATCAGCTTTACAAACTCAGAAGTCCATCCACCCCCAAACAAAACCTAGTCAACCGCCTTCTCGCTGTATACAAGCCGACGGCTGGCCTGTAATCTGTCTGTCTGTCTAGGAGACCTGTGGCCACCTAATGGCCCATACAGGCGTCATGCGTGCAATTGCTCAGGATGGTGCAATGACACCAACTCTTTCAATGTCTTTTTATACATGGCTTGTGAAATGTGAAGGATTTTGGAGGGGATAGTACCCCACATATTGAATGGACTGCAGTATGACTGTAGACTTACTGAGACTTAGTATCCAGTCAGCATGGGAGGCTTGTACATGTAGTTGATCCTTGACACAAGAATAACCGGTATGTCATAAAAGTCTTTTCTTGAAAACCTCATCCACACTAGGATTTTCTTTTTCTTTTTTAAACAAATTTGATGGTTGGCATCTGGAATATATTGAAGTTGCATTCAAAAGATTCAAAGTGTTGTCTGGTTGGTGAATATGTGAAAATAAGTTAAAAATGTGAATTGTTCTGCAACCACTGTAGAACAATCAAGTTAGAAACATAATTGCAACCCCCTTAGTCTCTTAACTTGTCCCTGTGCAAGCAAATAACACAATATAAATACTTGAGTCTAGGGGGGCAGCTATATTTCCGTGCCAGTGTGTGTGTTTTATGTGTGTGGATGCATGTATCCGTGTGTGTTTGCATGCTTGCACATACTTGGAAGTGCAGCGTTTGATTATTTCATCTGAGTCAATGTCACTTTGATCTATCTGTCTGTGTTAAATCCCTTTGAACAATTCGCTTCCACTTGTTCTTTCATGTTGACTCTTTTATTGATTTCTTCGAAGGCTGTCGGGGCAGAGGGTGCTGAGCCGGAGCCCCACAGGGCAGCCCACCATCTCCCCTCCACTGCTGGATCATACATATTTAGCTAGTGCCCCCAGACCCCAACAGCTGGTGCTGAGGTTTGGGTGGGAGCTCATTACTCCCTGGCGGAGCCCCGCCAAAAGGAGGGGAGGGTTTTAAAAAGGAGTAAATTGAGGTTTTCTTTTTTTGGTTACTTTATTTGGTACGGTCAAATCCAACTCCATGCGTTGTGTGATCTGTTCCATGTGTCCCGTGTGCCACCAGCAGCCATCTTGGGTCCCTTCACCCTGGAAATAACTTCCGCTCTGCTTGATTTAATAAACTCCCCTCCAGGATGTGCTTATTTCCCTGAAGTAATCAGAATTTCACTCTGTATTTGGCAGCTGTAGACTCCCCTCACTTTAACAAGGTGTCATTTTGGAAATCTTGTCTATTACGGTTTGATATTTCCACGGCATATGAAACTTTCTGAGCATGAAATCGGCCCGAATGCCTTGTTAAATTTGTTATAGTCAATGGTTTAGAAGAGTGTGGGAATTTTTCTGCTAACGTGCCGATGCCAAATCCATCCATAGTCAGATGCTGATGATTTTGAATAGTTGAAGCAGTCTTGATTCCTGATTAGAGTAATACTGTAGATTTTTACACTTTGCGTATCTGAGAAAGAGAAAACACTGCAAGGGCCTGTAGCATAACTATAACTATAACTCTGATTGTTTCTGTCTGTATAGCTCTGTGATCTCCCACCCACAAGACGAAGCCCCCATCTCTCTAGCTCCTTTACTCCTTTACAACAGAGGCTCGTTCAAAGCTTTACATTTGATGTCTTAGTGCCATAACGATGTGGTTTGGGGGGGATCGGGACTATCGTTTATTTATTGGAGCCTTATTGCTCTGCAGGAGGGATAATATCTTCAAGCAGGTCAAAAGTGTGCGTTCATCTCTACTTCATAGACGGTGACCAAGAGTATCAGATGTCCGCTTCTATTGAGTGATTGTGTGGAACACGAGTGAAGGCTTCTTGACTTCTCTCCGGAGAAGAGACTGATGTGGGGACTTCCTGGAGATAGTGATCAAGAAGAGCGAGAAGAGAATTCGAGAGCGAGGGGTTGGGGATTGAAGCCAGGTTCAAGATTGTCAAAACTAGGACTTGATATGATGAATAACGCAATAGGGCCAGAATTTGAGTGTACAGCAAGGTGAAATTGGAAAAAGACTGTAAGTACTCAAAGAAAAGGGTTCAAGACAGAGAGGGGTGGGTAGGGCATCCAATTCAGAAATAGAATGACATTATAGGTAGGTAAAATAAGCATGTCGTACCTAAAGGGAACTTTATTACTTATAACCTAAAACCCCTAAAACAAAACAAAAAGGCCAAGCCGCACCATATGTGTGCAAGAGGAAGCTCAAGTTTTCTCTCCTCTGGACCACCCAACGCTTCACCCACACATACTCCTGAAAAACACTGGGACCGTGTAGGACTGAATCAAACCAAACTTCACGTGTTTCACAAGATCTTGGAACAAAGTTTAATACTCTCAGTCCATCTATTCTTTTATGATTGGGAGAAAGACAAAGCCGCGCAAGGAAAATAGAAAGATGACAGGTACTGGGCCTGTCTGATTTTATTTTCTCATGAATGAAAAGTTACACCCCGCTGCAAGTATCCTGTTGCTGAGCAAAGCGGGGGCAAAAATACCATTAGGTAGCAAGATGGGGAAAATATATTATTTCATTCCATCTCAGACCTATACCATTTCTCTAGACTGACTTTGTATACTGGAATGCAAATGTAGAAATTCTCCCAAAGCTCATGGTGCTTTGACTGAAAATAAAGAAGAAAAACCTTCCTTCCCCCTACTTGCCTGAAGCCACAGCATGTGGTCTACTCTGCTGCTGCTCTAAAAATGGCAGGCGGGCGGCCTCGGGAGAAGCCCAGAACAGCCTCCACCGTAATGGC
>CABFOQ010001256.1:13759-35013 GCA_900660455.1 Gephyroberyx darwinii | reverse complement strand
TCACGTGAGCCTGAAGTGTCGTGTGCCATCGGGATTGGGGCATGTGTTTTTTTTCTCATTGATCACCATCAGATTCACAAATATGCAGTTGCACATGTTTGGCAGGCACTAGGGTTAGATATATCGGTTTGCTGATATATTGGGCGGATATTGGCCTTTTATTAAATGTCGGATATCAGCCATTAATTTCGTCCACCGCCGAAATGATGGAGGTTCGTACCTGATCACAACTGTTCAACCTGCAAAGAAATTTTATTTTAAACATAACGGTCAAAATGACTGTCGGATCAGTTGTATCCCAGTGCCATGCATACGGGGACATACACCTATATTCATTCCACGGCGATCCAGCTCTCCATCTTGCCTACTCTTTTCTTTTCCCGTGAAAACTATCTCAGGGACTAGAATCTCATGATGAAAAGTCATTGGAATTGAGTTACTTGACACCAGACACCTGCCCATTGACGTGTGACAACAGTTTTCAAACCCCATTGAGCTCTGTCCTCTGCACCATATCACCCCTCCACCCCTCCTTTTTTTTTTACACTAAGATCCATGAATCATTAGCTTCTCTAGTCACAGCGGGATGAATAAAAGTTTTATTGCTCCCTTCGCACCGACTGAAATCCCCTCAGTTCAGCTGAATATCTCTGAATGGTGGGATCACTCACCCAAGGTCATACACCAGAGAGCCACGCAAAGTGAAATTGATGGGCAAGACTTTCAACTTTGTGCTTGAGAAATGTTCCCTGCAATCTGTTCAAATGTGTTTTATTTTTCTCCTCTCCCTCCCGCCGCATATGTCTCACAGCAGGGGTAGAGACAAATGGAGAAACGCATTCTCCGCTTATCCCCCCATTTTATGTGCGGTTCTGGGATTTATTGACACAATTAAATTACGGGACGTTCCCAAAACGACACTAACGGTCGATAAATGTTACCATTGCGGTGGCTCTTTAGGAGCTATCTTTTATCTTTCCCATCTTTCAAACAGTAGTGTACATTTGCATAGTAGTACTTGATTGGGAAAAAAACAAAAAACTACGAACAATTACTAAAACTTTCCCCCAGCCAACTGTCGTGACAACACGTCCACCGCTCGAGTGTCCAGACATTCCAACGGCGAAATTGAGCGCAGATGTAACAGAGACCTACCCAAGTGCAGTCAGCGGCCCCCTGAATCCCGACGCCTCCGTGCCTCCCACCTCCCCCCAAAGCCCACCCTGTCATTATTCCTCCCTGTGGCTGTCTGTGAGTGAGCAGCTGCTGCTACCTCATACCCCACTTAGGCAGCTGTGCTGGGTCATCATTTCAAAGCCAAAACAAACTTACCATGAGGTAGTCACAACGGCTGTCTGATAATGACTGAGGGGCGGGTGTTTAGGAGTCAAGGAGGTCATGGGGAGGAGGCGCATGTCCCGTCTGCAACCAAAGTGTGAGAACAAGTGGCTGTCAGGAGCCAGAACCATTTCAGGCGGTACATATTAGCCTGGGGATTGATATTCACTCCAGTTCACTGCCTGACTGGTCTTGCTCATGCACTCATTTGCCCCTCCCCTTCCCACCTCATCTCTATTGTCTTACTTCCTAATCTCTCCCTTGCTCATTTCCTCCCAGTTTCTTCTTCGGCGTTTCCCTCCTTTCCTTTTCTCTGCCTCTCTCTTTGTCGCCTCTCCACTTTCCCTCCCTGTTGTTTGGAGCCGGTGTGATTGCCTCTTGCCAGCGATGTGGAAGCTCCTCCACTTCCTCTACTGTGCAGCCGCGTCTGCAGCCCAGTCACTCTGGGGCTCCCTTCCCATCTGCAGGAACCAAAAAAAGACCTCCACTCCATTTACTCTGCTCCAGACTAACAGTCACCCCCTGCACAGTTTCCAAAAAGGGGGAAGCTGCCCTCTGTTGGTGCTCCGAATCCATTTGGGTGTGCGCTAGCCTCCGGGTGTGGACATGGTGGAGGATATGAGACACACGTGAGAGCAGAAAATGGCTGAGTCGGCCTGCTCAACAGATGGCACGGTCCTCATAGCCAGTCCTACGTGCCACCCCACACTGTGGACACCCCAGCCTCTTTCAACAAAAAGGCAAATCAGGCATAGCAACCCCCACCCCCTCCCCAAACACAAACACGCTTATTCATAGTAGAGTAGCCGCTGATGCTGGTTGTGGGAATGCTATCAGGGAAATTACTCTTTTTGCAAATGTGTCGGTGGCAGACACATAAAACCTGCATGTAGCCGAACTTTGTGGATTCAAGAATAATCTTGTCTTTGTCTTTTTCATCTGTTGGTTGCTTTTCTCTCTGTCATTGTTTTGTCTTTGGCTTGCTCTCTTTCTCTTTCTCCTTCACTCTCTCCCACTCTCTCTTCAAATGCAGCCCATTTAATTTGTGTAGCAAATTGGGCTTGGCAATGGCTTGAAAGAGGGGCATAATTGTCCCTGGTGAGTAAAGGGGACGGAGAGAGAAAGGAAGAGGAGGCGAGGCAACAAACAATCCCTCCGTGTTTCTTGCTAAACAGTTGTGTAAAAGGAATAGTAGGAGGATAAGAGGAGCACTAGAGTCATTAAGCATCTTTACCTGGGAAAGGAAAGCCAAACATTTTGGTGTGGGCAGAGGCATTAACAACCTGGCTGTTCACCGATTTGCTAGATTGTTGCATCAGCCTCACATCTGCATGGAGCAAAAGCAGACTCAGTACTAGAGGTCAGAGCGATGACATCGTTGAATTATGGGAAGTTTCCCCCCCGTGCTTCATATTCTGAGAAGGTGATTGACCGTTAGCAGCTGCATTGCAATAGTGGAATTCACTGATAGTGGCTGATTGTTGTGAGACACTGATTGTTTTTTCTTGATGAACCGATGCATGTCAGAAATGCTTGCACACACACTCTTTAGCCCTCCATATATCCCAAGCTATCCCAATCCCACGGCACTAATAGTGTTGTAATTGATTCCTCCCTTGGCTGGTGGATGGCATGGTGAGTCCCAGTGAGCCGGCACACCGCTCTTTAACACATCAAATGACTATCGACATTTTATAAACATTAAGACGTTAACGCCTAAACCTCGCCTCACTCCTTTACACGCATGCATGCGCTCATCGACAACACTCACAGCCATCTATAAGCTCTGTTTCTGGCCAACAAACCGAGGTGAACAACATGGGAACCGAACAGCAAATAGTCCTTCTATGCACCACTTCTTTTGTGCCACTTTTTCACAAAAGGTGTCCCGCACTAACAAAATAAAGAGACGGGCATGTTCTGACGGCTGTACAATAATCAGAAGCCGAGAGAGGGATGGGGTTGTTTTTTAGACTCTGAGGCCAATTGGGACGCATCTTCATCAATAAAATGTTTTCTGTGCAAGGAACAAGCTTCCCATGTGTTCACTATTAGAGATGAAGGAGGGAGTTACACGGCCATGATCAAAGAGCTTTTATTGCTTTATAAGGAGTTCTTTGGTCAACAGTGCTGCAGTAACAATCCAGCACTCCCTGCCTCTGCCAGTATTATAGTTGTTTCCAAAAAATGTGTGGGCAGATGCATCGTGGAACGGGGACGGTCATAACTACAACTGAATCTCTTCTGGTACATTTTCATAGAACCTGGGTGGTTCATGTAGGAATGGACAAATACATGCATACACCCACTCACACACACACACACACACACAGACAAATATTCCCCTGAACAGGACAACCTTGTTGGGGAAATGCAATATCACCACTGCAATACTGATAAATGTTTGAATGGAGGACGAGAGAAATACACACACACACACACACACCTCATAGCAAGTCCAAGAGCTAATGACACTGTATTCCCCTGATGACATCTGGCTGTAATATGTGTGTTTTATGCATGCCTGGCCTAATATGAATTATTGTAAAATAGTGTTGTATTTGCATATGAGCTTCCGGGCTGTACTGGAATTAGCATTTTTACAACAACTCAAATTAAATCCCTCTGCTTAATTTGCCTGCATGCTAATTTGATTTAAATCGAGTCTATTCCGTTCCCTTTTACCCACACGGTGCGAACACGCTGACAACAAAACACACACAAACGCGAGCGCACATGCGCGAATGCACAGTATGTACTCAAAAAGAGCATCAACCTACATTCACCCACACACACACACACACACACACACACTGCCTGTCACACATCCAATTAGACACACGTGTACTCACATTCGCTCACTGATGCGCGCACGCACACACACACAGCTTGCATGTTAGCGTAGCCACAGAGAACGGCATTAAAGCAAGAAGAGGACAGAACTCGTAGTGGCTTTTGATCCAGCTTTAAATCATTGTAATTCCCCCAGTCTCGCCCCTCGTTTATCATTCTGCCGGACACCGCTCGAGTGGAAATCTCATTGTTGGCTCCACTCGCTCAGTTCAAAAAAAGTGTCTTAGTACAGTACATCCTAAAACCATCATCGGTTTCTGTAGAGCATCGTGTTCACACCTCAAACAAATGCAGCGAAAACACCTTCGGCTTAGACTGCCAGTACTTAATTACCATCTAGTTGTTTGGATGAAGACCTCGTGACAAGACTGCGAATCTGAGATAAAACAATGTTATCAGGGCCGCGCAAGATGCTACTTGCTCGCAGGTTGAACTAAATGAATAAGTAGTCATTATCATTTTCTTTGGCTGCAAAATGCCAGTACCAACTCCTTGTCAACAATGTACTGTGCAATTATGTCTCAAAGATGTTGTATCAGGCCCATTATTAACTCCGTGAATGCCGATTTCTCCAGCAACTATGCCCAAGTGTGTTATTCCAAGGCCATTAGCCTCATCTATGGATTCGCCTGACACTTAGACCAAAAGCCAAGCAATTTTCACAACACCCCTTACCCTCCTACACTCAAGGAGATGCTCACATACAATATGGTTGCTTTGTACATGCCCAGACGCAGGTAATTAAAGGCTAGCCTTCGGTCCCTAATGCAATATGTAAGTGCACTTATGTCTCCAAGACACATTGACTTGAAAATGGAGGGGCAATTTGGCCAGTGTACCATTCAAGTCAGAGAGGGAATATTGACAGAGCAAAAACACCATAACGCAAATTACAAATCTATTGGAGTGGCAATCAACAATGCACCAGCATTCCTCTCTCCAATGCCATATCTCTGAGTACTTCTACACGAAATGGGCTCATCTATCATACTATGGATTTCAGTGGACCCCACTGAATGATACCCCCCCCAACCTCAGTGTGTTGAGCACCGAAGGCAGAAAGAAGAAGAAAAAACAAAAAGGGGGATGACCCCATTAAAGTTGTGCACCAGACCAGGTGTCTCTCACTTAGACAGGCACACGTGCACATTCATATACATACACACACACACACACACATGTGAGGGTACCCTGTAGCATGCCTTTGATGCCGGGATCAGCGGTGAGCTGAGCACAATGCCAGCTGTTTTGCATCTGCCTGGCTTACGCTTGGCATGATTCTAGCCTTGCTGGCGTACGCTAAATCAGATCACCCTTCGTACTGTGCGCCAGCAACAATGCGGGTGTTTCATGACATCGCCACAACGATGCATTTAATAGAGTGGTGCTGTGGCCGCGGCACTGGGATTATTGGATCGGTCAGGTCTTAAATGCATGAGCTCTCTGCTTAGATTGTCTTACTGCGGTGTGCTGTCTGAACGCTGACGAGTTGGCTTCAAAGTGCTCACCATCTACTCATGGTAATCTGAGGCTTGGGAAATCATACTAAAATATGGATTAGGAGCTGAATGATTGTCCGGTTTGTTATTATTGTGCTTTGTTTTCATATTCATAGTGCTAAGTGCTCCAAGATCAAAGTTCACACAGTTTGAATTGGCATCAGTCAAGGTGGCCCCCATGTCCATTATACTTAACACCAGAAATATAAATTGATTACATTGATGTCATTTGCAGTAGTGCAGTCTTGCAAGGGTGTATTGATTAATCTATTGGCGCTGGATTTACTCATCAAGCATTTTCTGTCGCGCAGGAGTCAGGTGTAGGAGAATAAATGCTTGTTTCATGCAGGTTTATACCCAATTAAAAGCTTGTTAATCATCTCTGGTGCTAATAAAGCACATCCGTGATCACAATCTCTGCTCATTAATGATGTGTGGTAATAAAACATGTGCCAAGGTATGAGTATCATCCTCAGGAATGCAGCACGAATCTGGATTTTGTATACAGTATGTGAAATATGTGACGTTGGAGCCATGGGGAGCCAAGAGAGAAACATATGGGAAAGTCTGCATTACGTTATGTCATTCGATGAATTATCCTCTTTAAAATGTCAAAGCCACCTGCATATTGCTGGATGTTTGGCTTTGTCTAGGTAACCCAAAAACATAAAGATCCCTACATTCTTGGTGTGTGTGTGTGTCTGTATGTCTGTGTGGAGGGAGTTACTGTATTTTCTGTATGCTTCTTATATGCCACTGTACAATATCTTCAACATTCTTTCTTAGTGTGTGTGTGTGTGTGTGTATGGGCGGGCAACACCTGGCCCGAGGCCTGTGCTTTGGTCTCACTCCGGGGGTCCCGAGAGTGTGGCACATTGCACTGATCTCAACACAGCACATTTGTGTGCCTGTGGGGGGTGTTGAGATGCTGCAGTGGGGTTAATGGTCTAAACCATTCATCTCCATGGAGTGCCTCGGGGCAATCTCCTGGGCCCTGACAGAAAGCTTACATCCGTACCTTCTTACCTACAGCACTCTCCGATGCTTGATGCCGACTGGAAAACTATATGCCCTGAGCTCCTCTTGTCACAATTGATTTACATCCCATGTAGTGATGGAGTTAATGCTCAAAGTCCCTCTTTGGAGAGTTGTCTTTCTCACCGAACACACTCTCTCACAGACACACTGCATCTGTCACTCCTTTCCTGCACCCCTCCCTCTCTCACTCATTTGGTCGCTTACTCATTCATTAGCTCCCTCACTCATTCACACACACTCACCGACTTCCTCGCGCTCCCTCCCTCTCCGGCTTCCCTACATCATCAAGTGAGTCACGCCGTTCGGTGGCGCTCAGATTTATTGTGACACACAGCTTTAGTGCGGTTTATTAGTTATGGCGAATGAGAGTGAAAGCCTCCATTGAGAGGTGAGAAAGCTCTCGCGCCACGGTTGGACCCACAGGCTTTTCCAGTTGAAACGGTGCCAAGCCCTTGATTCTGATGGCGCAACGTGCTAAGTGTCCTTCCAATCGCTGCAGTGGAACATGGAGTATCAATGCTCGCATTAGCTTACGTATACAGTGTTCTGTGCACCCCCATACACACACACACACACACACACACACACACACACATACACACACCATTGCAGTAGGGTCCCTGGACATCGATGAAGTGTTTAAACAGCATCCATCATAGCATCCATGAGCAGTCCGTTTCCCTCAGCTTTCATACTACTACTCCCATGGTGCTGTCTTTCATGTCATTCATCATTCGCTCATTAACTAATTAATTGTCGCGAGCCCCCCCACCACTCAGCCATGATTGAGGATATTTCAAGTTAAGTGTAGCTAATTGACGTACAACAGAGGTAGGGTGACAAAAGATTCCGGAGAGATTGTTCGCCTTGAAAGGTAAGACTTTTTTTTTTTTTTTTGCTTGATTGGTTGGTTCGATGTGTCTCTGCACTTCCCACCACCCCAATATCCCAAATCCTTATGTCCCTGTGAGGATAAAATACAGTCCAACATATATCATCGCGAACTCTAAGTCCAATCTCGCTCAATCCTTATGCAGTCGTCCATTTATCCACTCATCTATCCCCTTCTATCTCTCTTCAGTCTGATAGTAAAACGTACAAGAGTGTACATATGGGAGGGCAGCTGTCGAGCAGAGTCGATAATGTCAGGATTTATGCCTACATGGATTTCTTTAAGTAGACCTTCCAAATAAGATTTTCCCACTCTCGTCTCTATGCCCCTCGGAGAGTGGGAAAAATAACACATAATCAGAGAGTCTCGCAGAGATCCCTTTTCAGTGCCTTGCCCTCCTCTTCACCACTGCCCGGGAGAGACAGTAATTTCACACCACATGATCTGTTGCCTCTCATTACATGGTGCGATTTAATTGGCTGTGATTTTTCCCTCTCACGATTATTCAGGCAGAGATGCCCGCAAAAGGGCTAGGCTGCAATGTTGCCATTAAGTCCCGCAGTGACGGCCTTATTTGTGTGTCTTTGGACGAATTACGCAGACTGCATGGGAACGCAGCAGACGTTACCGTCACCTGGTAGCAAAGCGCTGCCGAAGAAAGGCTTGGTTAAACACGCTCACACTAACGTTGCGATAAGCTACCCTTTCATTCTGAAGAGTTGCAGTAATCTGCCTGATTTGGGGGACATCTGGATTTTAGGTTGATCAGCATTGCAGAATTCAGCATCCCATCCCCTGCAGATTGCCAGTGTCAAGTGCTCCCGCAAATTGCCTTCATTCTATATGACATGCAGGTTTATCTGAGACATCATTCTCAAGCAACTCCCTTGCCTTGACGTGCGCACGTGCATATGTAACCGTGCGCATGTGCTGGCGTGCGCACCCACACGCACCTATGTAATCACACCCATTTGATTGTACTTTCTCCCACACACATCTGATATGCACACATTCCTCAGGCATATGTACGCACATGCATGCAGTAGCAGCCGTACTTGTATACATATTCATTGTATGGTTTTATCTAAAAATAGCACCTTTGTTCTCCCCCGCACATGCACATGTGTATACACCCACATGCACTGATTTCAACTCATGCAAACCTAATGGAACCAAGAGATGGGCAAACGGCATATGCATTTACTATTCCGGCCTAACAGCATAACTGGTTAGCAAGTCTGAAACATATAGTGTCCCCTTGACCCACATTGAAACAAATATAGCTGGAGATGGAGATCAAGTCAAAGAACAGATGGATTGACTTTCAAAGGGAGAGTTGAATGAGGTGGGTAAAATGAAGGAAAGGGGAAGCTAATTTGGGTTAAAAGGATTCTCTTTTTTGTGTCTGGACTGCTTAGTGTTACTCATTGCTACTGCTGATCATAACTGTTTCTTTGACATCTTCCTTTAAACCAAGGCCCATAGCAGTAAGGCTATTAGCCTTACATGAATGTCACAATTCATTTTTGCAAGGCTCAGATAATTTAAGATAATTTTCAAAAAGTAATCCTGAAGCCTACAACTTTAATCCTGTAGATATGATTAGTTTCCTGACATCTTATGAAATGATCTCAACCCTATTTCCAGGCTCTGAAATTTGGTAATGAAAGTCAAAGGTAAACAGATTAAAGATATTGCATTTTGGATTGAATGTCACAGTTTGATCTCATTTCAAGTCTCTTGTCATATACATGACAAAAGTCAACTTTTATCTAAAAAGCATTAGTCATTAAATTGAACCTCATCCAACTTTTATCAAAGTTGGCGAGTCAACATTTCTATGCTACGTGGAATAAGTGAGTTTTTATTATCATCTTTATAAGAGCGATAGGTGATTAAAGCAAAATGAAAATGCATTAGAGGGAAAACAATCAAATGAATAATGCAGGTGGTTAGGGATGCTGAGTTCAAAATGATTGCTGGGTTTACAAAAGTCAAGCAACAATTTAGCCTCGAGTTAAAAATAGTAATCCATTGCATACGACAAAAAGGCGTGAGAATAACCAAGGTCCAGGCATTTTAGTAGTAATCATTTGGTTGTGGGGTGTTTGAAGCAATCCATGGATGGAAACGAGAGTCACATTAACAGCAAACAAAAAAAAGCAAAACAGAACCATGAGAGGGTGTTCTTATCTCAAGATGACAGCTATCTCATGGAAGACAGCCACTTTTGTTTTGCCTCGCCTCATTGTGTGGCGTCTTTGAAATCCACAACGGCCCGTTACACAGCATTCACTTTGTTTCATCAATTGCACAAAGGCTTCACTGGCATTATTTGAGATAGTTTGTCTCCGGTACAATGAGAGTAATTATTCAGGCTGCTTAGAGCACAGTGAGACGACCTACAGAAAGTAAGCAACATTCCTGATAATATTGTATTGAATCTTAAATTGGTAATAAATGCTATACAAATGATCATATTCTGTATGTGTCTTTTTCATGATTTATAACCCCATTACCCTGCATTACTCTTGGAGCATCTATTGGTTTATTGGGCTTTGCTAGCAGTAGCATTAACTTATAGCAGCACTGGACTGTGGTAAACAAAGAGAGTCATATCATCGGTCAAGGTGGCATGCCTTGGCAACAGGATGACAACGACTTCCCGTTAGAGAAAAATGATACCAGGGTTTGAGTCAAATTAGCCAACCTGAAAGGCAGGGGCAACACGGTGGCACTGGCGCTGCAGGCCACCCAAGGCACCCCTGTTCCCCAAGCAAATCCTACAATAATAGCAAGTTTTTAGTGTTGTAGTCTTCTCTGTTTTTTTTCTCTGACTTCATCATCTATAGTTGCTGTGCATCACTGAAAGAAGCCGTAGAGTGCCGTCGGTCACGCTTCAAGAGAGGCACATTCCTGTTTACTGCAGCCCCGCTAGTGTGCCCAGCTGACCTTTTTTTTTCTGCACGGGGCTTCTCGTAAGGCAAATCTATCCACCCGGTCACTGCACTACATCTGTACAAGATCTGGAAATATTGATTAGGTGATAATTAAATTGTCCTCCCCAGCTTGATATGGATTAATAATTGGCCGCTAATGCCCTCCTGACATTTTGCTGTATCGACTCGATACTGTTTGGAGTGGTGCGCCGATAATTATGACGATTGGCATTCTTCATTTTGTCCCTAATGAGAGCAATCAGAGTTGGCTCGACTTTTGCCTAAGAATGAGAAAGAGAGTTAGAGGGTAGGATAGATTTTCTCTTAGGACGCATTACTCAATGCTTTGGTCCTCATCAAGTTGATCTTTCCTAGCCTTACAGGAAAGTTGTTTTCTCTGCATCCTCTGCTCATCTCTTGATGTATGTTTAATCAGTGTAGTATGGTTTTCATTACAAGATACAGTCTTATCCCATGCTAGTCCAACTAAAGAGGACATCTCTGGCCAAAACAACACCACCACTCACTGTACTAAAAATACTGGGATGAGAAGGTGGCATGGGCGTAGTGCCACATCACTGCTTCGACTTCCTCACTGCCATCTGTGAGTGTTCCTCCTCTGGCATATTCACAAAGGCCCTTTGTGCATTTTCTCCCCTTTGTCCCCATTCGCTAGGTTTAATTAGGTTATTTACTTGAGCCTCACCTCCCAGTGTTTCATTATAGCAGGCATTGCAGATAGGGCTTCACACAGGGCAGGGGCAGATATAAAGTTAGGACAAAAGATGATAAATGTCGCAAGCAGGGACCGGAATGCAATCTGGCTGCCGTGATGCAGAGATGCTCTAATGGCTTCCCAGCGAGGAAGGGGGCAGGCACTGTCGAGATGGCAATGTGATAAATGGCGCAGGGATGGCTGTGGGGACTGTGGGCAAGACAAAGAAAAAGAAAGTCGTGGAAGGAGGGGAAAAAACGAAGATGACCACAAAATGGAATCCAATTCGTCTGGACTCCGTTCCCCCTCCTGACAAATTCAGTGTGGAAGAAGAAGGGAAAGGGAAATTGTTTTTTAGGGACATGTTCACCCACCACACCATCCCCCACCCACCCCACTTTCCTCCCAGGTTGAAAAGGCAAAGGGACGTATGGGTCTGACAATGCTCTTACACCTGTGGAATGATTAATGACAGCGACCTTGCCTTACATGCTGCAGAGTGAAAACCTCACAATGAGGAGAATACTTCTGTTTACATTACACAATGCAGGCTTTACATTTCCTTGAAGTCCAACATTTATAACCGAGGACCTTTCTCAACTGAACTTCATAAGGCTGTCATTTTTATGCCAACTGATTAACTTCAAGGTTTTCTCTATTGTCAAATTCCCCGCTATCGTGTAGGTTTTATGTAATCCACACTGTAATGTATCAGTATGTAGTGGAGAGAGAGAGAGAGAGAGAGGAAAAACAATGGACAGAAAGTCTGAAATGGCCAGAATGGCCAGCCTTCCACACCAGGCCGATGTGATTCGATGAGATGCTGCTGCACGTTGGAGTGATGCTGTCAAGGCTTAATCATGGCATTTTTATTAAAATGGCCCCACACACAGAAAGCAGCCCCATATTCTTTTGTGTTCTTATAATGTGCCATGTGCCACATTTTCAGAAAGGGGTCGATTATTTGTACAGTTTGTAACCTTGAATGCAGCTTATGGACACAAAGGATACATCCAACTTGTTGTAGTCGGCCCTACAGCTGTTATCATTGAAATGATTGACTTTTCAATCCATTATCAAAAGTGAAGAGCACTTATTTCATGGTACGAGCTCAGCGCTGTTGCTCTCCAGCCATTCGACCTCCTTGAAGTTGAAAAATCACTCTCACTTAGTGTTCACTTTAAGTGCACTAGATTTCCTAGAATATTCATGGGTAATGCTGAGTCAATGTGACTGCTGAGTATTTAACCTTTAATCTCTGAGAGAAAAGGGATGGAGTCACCACTTAGGGAACACCACATTGGAGACTTTGTGGCATTATGTGGCAATGACATCGGCTTTTTACTCTCTTTACGTCTCTCTCTCTTTCAAAACCAATAGTATTGAAGTGTTTTTTATTGATTTATGGCACACTCCCATTACATATACACAAAGGGATTGCCTTGCAAACACACTAATTAACGGACTAACACATCATATATACTTAACCAGCATGCATATATGCTTATGCACATATACTGGATACACACATATATAGAAGCACACATTCACTTGCCCAGTGGACTAGAGCCCATTAATGCAGGCAAACATTTGCACTCGAGGCCGGCGCTTCTGTGTACCCTCTTGCTCTGTCAACTGTGGCTCAGTTTGGCGAGGGGTGAAAAGGACTAAGAAGAGTAGCGTACAAACTATGAGTCCAAAAGGCCACATCTCCGGTCCCCACCAGCCTTCTGCCCCGGAGAGGCCCCTCGTCTTTAGAAAGCGAACCTCTCTTACACAGAGCCTCGGAGACACATTTCACAGTGTCCCACTAAAGCACTCGTCGAAAAACATAGTCGGATAGATATAGTATAGATGAACTCCGAGAGGCATCTTTTTAATATTTCATCACAACTAAACTCAGACGGTCCCTCGTGACAGCAGACAGAGCCATCCGCAGTTCCTCAGAGTATTTGGCTCCCTTTTGTTTGGTTTCTCTTCTTGGATATGTGTTGGCTGCTTTTTAAATAGTCGTTTTGCTCACGCTGCTAGAAATGAGGATCAGACTCCAACCCCCCCTCCCCGTCATCTGTGGTGCTCCTCGTTACTTGTTTTGTTTTGACAGCCCTCCAGTCTCATGTGAGAGGAAAGTGGCGTATTTCACTGGCACAGTCATGCTTATCTCAATCACTCTTGATGCGACGTTGAAACTATTTCCTATGTTAAAGTGATTCAGATGTATATAGGCTAATCGGTATACAAAGTCAGGGTTGCAGTAGAAAGTGAAGGCCTTTTTAGTGAAAGTAAGTAGTTTTTAAAGCAGCACTATAATACTACATTTCATTTTCACAAGGCTCATAGCTGAATAGAAGGGTCGCTATGCAAGAAACACCTTGTCCAGTCCACACACACACTAATGCATACACACACACACACATCGTCGTCTCCTCTACACTTCATCATCTCTCGCTGAATCATTTCCACATCCACACACATCAAAAAGGAGCCTCTCGCAAACAATCTAAAGCACTTAATTTCACTGGATTATTTTAATTACGTCCCCCGGGGGTTGCTGTTTTTCACTTCTGCGGTGACACTGCGCGGTTTGCTTCACAGTCCCATCCTCAACTCCGCCCCTGTTACAACCCGCCTTCATTTGTTTCCCATCTGTAGCTCTTCAGAGACACAGCCACACGCACAAGATGAACTGTGTATTTCAGGGGGTACGCAATTAACAATTAGGGACTCAACTTTATCGCACATGGTTTAGTTTAATAATGTACACTTGAAAAAACAACCCACAAGTTCACAGCTAATATGTTATCCTATTTATATATCTATTCAATTAAAACGAACACATTACACATTATACGTTACACACATCACATTAAAAGTGGCAGCTGAGATGAACAGAAATGATCCTATTAATACCTAGATAATCAATGCTCCTCTCAAACTATGACATTTTTTGGTTGTTCACAACATTGATAAATCAAATTCACTAGTGAGTTACAGTTTCCTTTGCCACATCACTGTTGTTAAGCTTCATAGCATCTTTCAAAGAGTCAGTTGTGATAGTATATGTCTTTGCCCCCTATTTATCAAAGGTCATTGCCTGTAATAATCAAGCACTAAAGCTAACCTGCTGTATCAGCCATTGAACTTTTAAGATTGTTGATGGTTTCCCTGCCACTAGTATGTTACATGTGGTGTTTTTACTCAAAAAGGTTTCATGCAGCAACATTTTTTCTTCCTCTGTTTTTACTCAATGCTCCTTCCCCCCCAACATAAAATTAATGGGCTGTGAAAGGTCACTTTGGTCCTTGAGTGACTGTTTGTGGTCCCTCCCCTGCATTTGCACTGTCCTAATAATGCTCTTTTGGTTAAAAAAGGGGTCATGCCTGGCTCATCCATGCCAAGTTATGTAAGACATTGGTTTGTAGGGAAGCCTATTGCGCTATTCAGGTTTCTCAGAAATTACTTCTTAATTGTATTTCCACGGACTTTGTGCAGATTGTCCATCATATGCCCAGTGGATTGTTGTAATAATTCCAGAAGAAATAGATTGGTTAGAAAAACAAAGAAAAATCAGATCTTGGTTAGATTATGACAAGGGCTAGATGTAGATATGGAAAAGGCTGAACTGGAGCACATTACAAACTAATCAGGAACGTAAATGTATCTCAAAAGCTTGATTTAGGTAGTGCCTTGCTCAGTGAACTGAGGAACATTCATAGGACTTCTGACTGCTGAAACGAAGCCAGTTGTCATGTAGCGGGATTGCTGGAGCATGAGCTAGTTCGTCTGAGAAAACACAGTGCAGGGAATGTGTCACTTCTCATGGCCTGACAACTGGCATCCATCGGAAATGGCTTGGCACTACTTAGCCATAAAATTAGAGTCTGTTTATATATACAATGTCGAATCCCTGGAACGATTTGCTACATAATCCATCTGTGCTCCTACGGAAACAAATATGAGGCAAGCTTTTCCGCTCCGTGGTTGACGGCAAAGACTATTATGTGAAGTTTATGCTATGAAAAAATAGGACAGACCCATGCACAGTGTAATTCCCTCTTGAATATAACCAGTCAAATATGCTTTTTATTTGATTTTCCATCCCACTTTTTTCCATCCGCATCTTTTGATTTCTGCTGAAGGTAGTGGGAAGCCAGCAGCTTTGCAGATTGTCATCTGTACATCTTGTCATTGTGATATTTTCTCATCAATCGCACGTCGCAGAATGAAAAAGACATGTGTGGTAGAAGCATCAGAATCATACACGATCTTGTTCCCTCGCTATCTGCACGTCATTACATTGGCAGTGAGTCAACATGGTTAAAGAATGTTTGTTATCACTTTTGCCATTTGTAACATCTTCTCAAGTCCGTGCAGCCCCGGCGTGATAACTGTTGGGCATTTTGCAGCGGCACTGCCATTTAATGAATCGTTCCATTGCCTTGTGGATAACAGAATGAACGAATGCATTTCTGTGTTAGTGGCTGCCACTGCCTATCCTATCAGATAATTAACTTTTTGCAAATAGACTGCGCTGACTACCAAACAGAGTAAGCCTGCACAATTAGAATTACTTATCTATGTTCTCTCCTTTTTCCAGACATTGGAGGGAAAACAAACAAGACAAACAAATCCAAATTTCATACTTCTTGCTCAACTGTTTTTCCTCACGCCGTCACCCACCAATCGTCCCCCTGATTTGTATATTCATACACAAATGAAGAAGTAATGAATGAAGGGAGATGAAAATTAAGTCGTATTGCAAGCCTCAGTGTTTTTCTGCATCTGCGTTTGACAACCCCAGCCCAGATGTTAGGGATTTCCGACAGGAGGTCTAGTGTTTTCCGCCACCCTTCCCCTCCGCTTCAGTCTTTCTTTTTTCAGGACGGAAGGTCTCGCACCGACAGTGGCGCAATTCAATATTTATATGCTTCCTTCTGTTTGGTTTCCACCGCAAAGGGAGACGCGCTTTCATGTGTCTGATTTGCCACAGCAGAGATTCAGTTCCCTCTTTTAAAGCGTTGGGGGCCGTTTGAACAAAGCCATCTGTTTGATTGGGCCGTTTTATTAAGTGACAAACCGGATCCCTCTACCTCACTAATGTGTCTCTTGGGAGTTCTCTCTCTCTCACACACACACACACACACACACACACACATACACGAACACACAGAGTGAGTAAGAGTTTACAAAACAAGCTGGCCTCTGCGAACATTGTAATATACCGTTGAGGAGACCACACTGCCAATGTAGCTGTCATTGTATAACTTTAAAGGTTTTTGCTTGTGTGAATCAACAGCAAAGATAATTGAATAAGAGAGCCTTTCATTTACCATCTTTCCCATGAGACACACTAAGAAGCTCAGCACTGGTGCACAAATAGCCCTTTATATTTATTTAATGGAACCTTACAGTTTTCTATTGTCCTCCTCGAAAGAGCCAAGGCCACAAATTTATTAATGTCATTCTCCCCTTTGCAATGTATCCTCCATCCAGCCAGAATATGTTACCACCTGTGTGTGTGTGTGTGTGTGCATGATAGGTTGTATGCTGCTTGTGTACCTTTGGTGCCCATCTTTTGAGAGAATCTGTCAGTGCATTGGATGTGGGACAAGAGCATTAGCCATTCTTTTTGAAGCTGTTGCTGTTGTCTGTGCAGAGTGCCCTTACTCCTGCAGCGCTGTAGCCAGGAGCTCAGATTGTGCATAGCAGTGCCACTGAGCATAAGTAATATACACTGACTAGGGTTCAGAAAGTCCCATTGAAATATGACTTTCGCAACCTCAATCAGTACACTACACACACACACATACTGTATATGTATATGTATGTATGTGGCAAGGAAAATATGCTGGTGGGTTATGTATGATGATGCACATTCTCCAGCTTGAAGCCATGTTACACGCGATGATACGCACTCATTGATCCACGGGAGACGTGTGGAGGTTAGAAGTACGGGACCCTGACCCAGAATGGACATGCCGCCTTGGTATCCATGTGAAAGCCTCAATATTTATAAGTGTTATTAAGCTGCATTCTTGTTTATTCTATTGAATTAGTTTAACATAATGACTCTGATGAATTTTGCTTAGAGAGCACATTCAAGCAGGTTGGAAGAGGGGGAGTTATGTGGGAGAGGGCTTGTATTATGAACTTCATTATGTGTGACAAGCAGCGCAATATTGATGGAAGAGCGGGTCCCCATCATTGCACTGCATTAAAATCTCTGCAGCAAATTAATGTACTATTCCTGATCCAGTAATTAACAATCATTCGGAGGCCATATCCCTTTTCAAGTTATCACTAATTGCAATAAGAATTTCAGTTTTCATTTAAGGCGAGATTACAGATGAGCATGCAACGCAAATCAGCGAACAGTTCTAATTAAGCTCCAATTGCTTTTCTTTCTCTCCGCACAGACCCTTTGTGAGTACATACAATGTGCAGTTTGTTTCCTCGCCATTACAAAAGTTTTTATCACAATGCTGCAGATAGAGAGCTGTTTAGTGCCCCGAGAAAATGGTTTACAGTCGTGTGTGTTCCCAGCGTACAGTGCCGTGCAAAAAGTTTTCATCCCCCCCTTGACTTTCTGCTGAAGTTATTTCAAAACATTTCAAAACACTTTTTTATGTGGGATTTTTCTGAGTTCTAGGCAAAACACTATCAAAGTGAAAACAAAATTGTTGGAATTTATGTGGAAGGATAAAATTAAAATAACATAGAAATCAAGTTTCCAAGTTTTCAACCCCTTTGCTTCGCTCGGTGGAAATTGCCACGCTAGCAAAAATGTGTAAAACATTTCCGATTACCGTTACTCAGATGTCATATTTGTACTTAGCAGTTCTGAACATTGGCTTCCTTTCAAACATGTTTTAAACTTGTCTTTCTTGCTAACAAAGCTGAGGCCGAGTCCCTTCACTAGATCTTAATGGGATCTTAGGGTGTAGGGTGGACTCTCCCAGGATACTTACTACATCAGTGCGGCAATCCCAAATAAATGTGTTTTGAAATAACAAAAAGTCAAGGGGGGTGACTACTTTTGCAAGGCTCTGCATAATACTTGTGTTTCTCCTTCTCAATTTGTTTGATGTGTGTGTTTATCTGTGTTTATGTGTCTACATTACCACGATCTGTATTCTTGACATGGGGTCAGCAGTTCTGCAATGCAGTACGGATTGTTAATTAATCCATAGAGAGAAACCTGACATATGCAACAGCGTTCATATTTAACCCACAAACTCAGGCTGGCGGCGCCTTCCTGAACTTTCTGGATTGCTATACCATAATAATAAGATTGTTGATATTGACTTCCAGAATACTGAAAGGATTATAGAAAGTCAAATGTGCTATTAGGTACATGCTACATGCATCACTTTTACCCTCTCCCACCATTAACCACCCCTCCCAGTCCATTTTGGGTCACTTGCAGCCGTCGTAACAATTCATCAGTATCACAGAACTGATATGCTGTGGCTTAAAGATGTCAAATGAGGTTAATGACATCTTTAAATGCTCCTTTCTTCCTCCCGTATGTCCAAACTGGAGCGGGGTATTTGTCAGGCTGCCACCCGATGTGTTAGGATTAATTATCGCCCTCCACAACCCCACCTCACCCTGCAAGTTAAAGATTCAGAGAGGAAATGGGCCCTTTCATGCAAATGAAATTGAATGTGTCAGTCAGTATAATTGTGAAAACCGAGCCGTCTTGGACTGGTGTCTTTGCAGAATAGAGCTTCCAACTGAAACTCAGTTTATTAATGTTCCTCGGTCCACTCTTTGATTCCAGCTCTTAAACGGCCTGGCAGATCAAACTTTAGTCTATGACGGAGCCCTGATGACTTGAAATGTTTTGGCTGTCATGAATGAGTGTATTTATGTTTGGATGTGTGTTAAGCCAATATCAAACAAACTTGTAATGAATGCAGATGTGTGTGAGATTTTCTGAACCCAAGTATCCCTTGAAGTGAATCTGACTAAAGAAAAACATATCATTAGCCCCAGCGCCCTGTTGCTTTTTAAGAACCAGAGAAAAGACGCCAAATTATAAACTTACACAGACCACTCAACTAGGTTCTGCAACAGGTACTTGAATTCCACTTTCAACTCCAATCAGAGCAGAAGCACTGATTAATTCAGGTCTACTTCAAGTACCAAGGTAGAGGATGGGATATTTGCCAACTTCACTCAAGTCTCTCTCGCATTTTAGGTTTCTGTTGAGATAATAGGCCTCTGGAGAGCCAGCAGCTGATTTTTTTCAGCTGCGGTAACAAGCTCTGCATAGCAGTTGCCTCAACGTGGTAGTGGCATTTTAGGTTAATCTCACATAATTCTCAACATAAGACCGTGATCCAAACTTTGAAGCCCGACATGACCCGATTGATGGATCAGACCACTTAATTAAAATAATGGGTAATAAGAGAACTGTAACTAAATTGCAATACAGTGCAGACAAAGAGGAATGCTTGTGCAGTGTGTGAGGGGGGAAATGATAATAAAGATAGCACTGTATATATAGTAGTACCAGCAATAAATTGCATTTTAAGGTTCTGACAATCCATGTTTGGACCGCCCACCTTGTTTAAAAGCTTCCAATTCCCATTTAAGATTATCAAAAAAAAAAAAAAATCTACTTCTAGTCATGAAACTGTCTGCCCCCACAGCCCTGTGGACATGGGTGTTCTCAAGAACAGCAGAGGCTTTCAGTCAGTCACCAAATTATTAATATGGCATCTATCCATGTTGAAATTGAAAAAAAAACAGAGCAGGGGAATGCTCCGGAGCGCTGCTTCCTTTTCAGTAACAGTGAATACGGACAAGGTTACATAATGACCCTGGGGGAGAGCGGGCAGAGGTCTACGTCACTAACCTTTTTAGTTTGTGACAGGCTTTACACTTTTCATTTGTTTGCTGGCGACAGCTTAGCACCGGATTAACAGGCGCCTAGCCACTGTATTAATTCAGGTAGATTATGGGCACCTCTCAAAGGAGACACAAATAGTCACAGAGGGAACAGGAGCATTTATGACAGTTCCTTCATTCCACTATCAAGCATTTTCTGTTTTCTCATTCAAAAGCAATTTACTTTTCTCCCTTGTGATTTTGAACAGCCATAAGCTTTATAATAGTCACAAGCTTTGAGGTTGAGATTGCCATTTGCTTGACTGTGAGCGTTTGAATAGTAAGAGCAGTCAATATGCAACGATAAAAGATGAGGTACTGTAAATATGCAGACTCTGTTATTAAAAAAAAAAAAAGATGTCTGCATAGTGCACGGTTTTGCACCAGATTTGCCCGTAGACCTAATCCCTCTGGTTGCTATCAGGCTACCTCTCCATTCACATTCAGAGGCAAACCTTTTTTTTAAGTCATGACATTGTTCGTGGAAAACTGAGGTTTCAATCAGCCTCTGTCTACCTGAAGCCATATGAGGAGTCTACCAAAATGGATGTTTGTCAGCGCCAGACCTAAAATGGGGGTATGATGGTGATATCAGCGGCCATGTCTGTGAAAACACCATTACCGCCATGTCACGCCTCAATCACTCCCCATTGTGAGATGACTTTCCCCCCCCTCCACTCACCTCCATTGCTGATCTCCCGTACGTGTCGTTGCAGTCTATCACAGCCGGCGTAGGGAGACGCACCGAGCCGTAATGGATGGCCCCGGAGCGAAAACAGCCCCAACAGCATATCAATTACCCATCAGCCCCCTCTTGGCTGGATGCCGATGTGTGCCACTCCCCAGCCAAGTCAATGAGATAAGGTCCAAATGCAGATATAATGGTGGTTTTTTTTGCCACGGACAAATTACACAGTGTCGACTTCACTGCGCACCTGTCGGATCTGACAGCTCGTGAGTGAGAGAGATTCAGAGAAGGGCGCATGGGTTTGTTTGTGTGTGTGTGTGTGTGTGCACACGCAGATCACTGGGCGCTCAGGTGATTTCCCCGACTCATTTGCCCAGTGGAAGCCCAGCTGCTTTCC
>CABFOQ010001256.1:0-13623 GCA_900660455.1 Gephyroberyx darwinii | reverse complement strand
CCCTCGATCACAGTGCTTCTGGGCAGTACAATCTGGGAGGGGAAATCAGTCCTCGCACGTGCATGTGAATACACACGATCACGCACACACACACAGATGAGGTGATTCAGATGGTTGGCATTATTGCAGCTGCGTGGCCCCTAATGTCCTGCTGAAGTGATTGATAAAAGGCAAACAGTTGCTCCACAGGGAGACAGATGGAGTTACACCTCCCACTGAACCTGGCACTCAAGCTTCAGAGGAAAATAGTGGGGGGTCTGACTTAGCACCATCACACTATTTCTATTGAAACAGGCCTTGATCATCAGGATAAAGCTGGGATTTAAATCTTACAATCAAAAGCTCGTCTGGGACAGATTGCCTGCTTTGATGAATAATTACTTTCATGTGTTTTGATTTATCTGGGTTGTAATAGAAACATCAGCCTGTGAGCAGGAATTGATTTTTCTGGTGGGGAAAAAAAGGTAAACAAAGCAGTAGTCAATTCTTGGAATTGGAAGAAAACAGACAATGGTTGTAATAGCTGACAAAGGTCTTAGCATTGTGGAGATCAGAGCCTGAACAAATGCTATGTGTTGTAGAACCACCGTAGGAGATGGGGCCATCCATGCCATGTCCAGACAAAGCAAACACTGTTCCCCTCTTCTATTCTCTCCCTCCACTCCCCTGCATTTTTAGCATTTCTTTCCTCATTGCCTTTACACTTGACTTGTCGTGCTGAATCGAGGGACCAATTAGGACCTACAGAATGCTCGCATGACCAATCAGATCATTGCAAGGACCCTATTGGTTGTGTGTGCCTCATAGTGACACATAGTGGCCACAAATGTACTCTCGCTGTCATAGAGGGAAGAGGGCATATGTTGTATTGCAGTTGGCAGCCTTGGCACAATTGCAACTATTGCAACTTTTTAATCCATAAAACTGAAATGTATTTCCAAATGTCATAAGATTTGCCTATTCTGTAGATTGCCAATTTCTTTATTTTCTCTACAAGAATTCCCTTTGTTTCTTTAAATCCTTTATCAACTTTTAAGTAAGAATTCCTTCCTAAAAGGCAGCCTGTGTAACATCGTGAATAGCCTGTTAGAGGAAAATTCTTGGTAGAGATGTTAGTTATTTTTTCAGGGGTAAGATAAAACGCTTTGTGAATACTGGCCCAAGACCTGTCCTTTTACTCCTGATTGCACCCACTGATCATCTGTTTCCACTCGCACTATAAAAGGCAGTACGATCTCTTGTCTTGACCTCCAAAGACAATCCTCTTAACAACAGCATGCCGAAATCTGCAACTTTGTTACTTTCCCTGTGTGGGGGCTTGATAAGAGAGATGAATTGCTCTGTCTGCAATACTTAGCATGCTCACTAACTATTTTTGTTATCTTTTTTCATTCTGTTTCTCCCACCCAGCACCACCAAAGTTTTTAAGAACCCCCAATGACCAAACGGGAGTGCAAGGAGGTGTGGCATCCTTCATCTGCCAAGCCACCGGAGATCCACGACCGAAGATTGTGTGGAACAAGAAGGGGAAGAAAGTCAGCAACCAGAGATTTGAGGTATTAGGTCTATTGTTCTGATGTAAAATGCTCGACAAAATGGGAATGCTTCAGTACTGCGTTTGGCTTTGCCCTCATAATCCATTGCGCAAAGCCCCCCTCATTTGCTTTCCCGCCCTGACTTGCCACCACGCATTAGCAGGCTCTAATAATCATGCTGGCCAGGCCTTTAAACATGCAAATTTTAATGAGCAAGTATACAAAGATCTGGGGACAGATTTGTAATTAAAGAAAAGACAAGAAAAAAGCAATTGGATGGCAAAACAATGCGGTTTGACCCAGATACCTACATTAGCATCACGCCACATTTGCCAGCCTCATGCAAAGTGAAAGGGAAAATAGCTCTCTCACTTCCAAAGATCCTTTTGCTTTGTGGCATCTTTATCTAAATGCATGTCCTACCCTCCTAATTTTGGCTGAAGCTTTGATTTCTGGTCAGCTTTAATCTGCGCTTGGGCTCAATACCCATGAGAAATAACACATCATGGCAGAACACTGATAAGATTTCTATTAATTTCTGTGTCAGTCCTTGGGACTATCACAGTGTCACTTTTTTTTCTCTCCTCTATCTGCTACATTTGCTTGCTACTGCACAGCAGCAATGGCTTAACAGGGCTCGGAGACCTCTTCCTGCCTCTTCTTTGCATCTCATGCCCACAGAAATCTAATCTTATCAGAGTTCATCGCGTTTGTATCACTCGCTGAATGCTAACATGCTAGTTTTCATTCCCATGTTGCCTCACAGGGCTTGCCGGCTGCCGCCATCCCATGCCCATTCACGGATGCACTGCCGCCTCATCTCCTAACAAAAGCCCATTTCCTTCCAGAAATCCCACAACTTCCTTTCTCATTTTCTCCTTTGGATTTAACTAAGAAAGGGAGTTCTCATTTTGTTCACCTGCTGTCAGCTTGAATGCCAAACACTCCTGTAGCTTGGCCACTGAAATGCTGAAGTGTATTGTGAACTAACATATGCTCGGATATACTGTGAACTGTAAAAAATACCTGCAGGCCTCTGCGTGTGTGTGTGTGTGTGCGCGCGTGTGTGGAAATATGAGAGTGTGTGTGAATGTGTATAAAGCGGAGGTCTCAGGCCCATCTTTATTGAAATCTACCTCTATGCTTAAAAGAGATTGAGTTATGACACAGGGTTTCTAAAATCAGTGAGTATACGACATGTAGCATGCAAAAATAGCTGTATAAGCCACAACAAACACCTGTTTGTGAGCATTTTATGTGTCGTCCGTCCAATACAGTCGGTCCTGTCTTTGATACCACTATCTCACCTCATGGTACGACAGTTGTCCGTAACCGTTTATCAAGCCACATTTAACTGTTTGTGCTCGTTTCTGTCCCATTGATACAATTCAATGTGATGCATTTTCCAAGGGATAGAATGTTAACTTTAAGAGTGGGCCAAATTCAGATTTGAATTTATTCTACATGCAATGGGATTAAAGCAAAACTATTCTGACCATGCTATCCTTCCCCATTCTTAAAGTTAGTCAGCCGTATTGGTTCTTTTCCCAATTAATGCTCAGTCAAACATCACATCAAGTTATTGGTATACTTTACTACTCTACACATATATATTATATTGGCCTGATAACATTCCAAAAGCCTACAAATAATATACAAAATTCACAAATATGCTCTCTATCTATGTATTATGTTCATTTATGATCTTTCTATACTGATGCTGAATTGACCCTTTATACATTTACGTAGTCACATTATTCACAAATCAACACAAAAACAGTCAGACAGCAGCTTTCTTTTGTGTCACAGGAAGCACATTGTGTCAGTCACCATCAGTGTTGTTAGACAAAATGTATCTGGGAGTGGTGTTTTTTTGCTCAGCGCAAGGCCCGCCCTCCATTGTGAACAAAAAAAACTCCTTTAACATATCTTGTCTCTCGCACCTGCAGGTGATTGAGTTCGACGACGGCTCTGGCTCAGTGCTAAGAATTCAACCCTTGCGCACGCCCCGAGACGAAGCCATATACGAATGCGTCGCCTCCAACAGTGTTGGAGAGACGAGCGCGACCACGAGACTCACTGTTTTACGTGGTAGGTCCCTCCTCGACAAACCCGACAGCAAAAAAATAACCCACTAACATGTCCCTTTCCTCCCAGCTCCGCCAGCTAACCCAGGTAAGCTAGCTCACTTGTTCGTTTGATGTCCGTCCTGTCCTCTTTTCCCCTTTTTCCTCTGTTTCTCACCCTCACACCATCAAACCCAATTAGAGACACTGGTTGCACTCACGTTGTGTACGCTAACTTGATAAGATTTACTCCATTAGCCGTTTAGCCAAATAAGTTCCATTTGTAAGTGAATTAAGTCATTTGCATACAGATTCCTGACACAATAATTAAGATGGCGTATGAATTATGCAAATAGCCGTCCGTTCCTGGCCTGCGGTGGTTTATTGGAAAAACTCAACAGAATTATTCCAATCAGTCATTTTTCATCTTTACGCTTCAGCTTTAATATCAACTTGAGCGTCTAGAAAATAATAATATATATAATATATAATATATCCAACTTATATTATTTTTAATCAATCACGTGTTTCTTACAGCGACCAATGGCTGTTAGATAGATAGATAGATAATTTATTGATCCCCAGGGGGGAAATTCTTGGGTTGCAGCAGCATGACAGTATCAAATAATGCACAAAATACAAAGGCAAGGTACACAATACAAAAAACAAAGGCCTAAAAAACTAAATACTAAAAAAAAAAATACTTCCACACAAAAACGTGCACCAATACTTCAGGAAAGGTCAGCTGTTGTGTTTACTTCCTGTGAGCGCTTAGAATTAAAGTTGGGTACAAAATATAATGCAGGATAATGGTTGACAGCACCTCTTTAATAATGAGCACTTCTTACACAAAGCAAAATTTTATCTTGATTACACACAACATTCCATTCAAATGCAAATGCGCGGTGGCCCTGAGCTCAAAAGGCTGCGTAATATCTCTCTAAAACATGACTTGTTTCACTGTGAATGGGGAAAATGGCTTTAGAAAAAAAGCCTTGGGCTCCCTGAATGAGGTGTGCTCCATTATGCACCACAATTACACAACATGGCAAATGAGTTCCTATTGAGTGGGGAGCTTCCCTCCTATAGAAAAAAAGCTGGCTCTGCAAGTCTCTGAAGCTGCTAGTCTCTCCCCCCCCCCACCTTCCTTATCTCTCCAATGAGCCAACAAAAGGCCCTTTGCACCGTCTCCAGAGGCCGATTGAAAGAGAAAGGTGGCACGTTCCCATGCAGCTTCCTCCTGTTTACTCTGGAGCACAAAGCATGCATGTGCGTGTGTGTGTGTGTGAGGGAAAGAAAATGTGTATGAAATTGCATGTGAGAGCGTACACACACACACACACACATGCACAAATACCAATAGATAGGTGAGGGAAGAGTTGAAGCTGCTCTTCTCAGCTCCACAGCCCAGCATTAGCATGTTTATTACCATTTCCATTTTGCTCTCCTGCTCTCGCTCCTTTCCCATCAGTGTATTGAAGGTGAGTGGAGGCCTATCAGGGACGAGAAACAAGAAAAAGCTTTTCTTTCTCAGCTTTGGTGCTCAAAGCTGTGCTCTCTGTCCTCACATTCACATCCGTTTACACATGCACACCCGCAAAAGATGGTTAGTTCCTGTAAATAATTTAAGTAATAATCTGCAATATTTCCACATAAATAAATGTCTGTTTTGCTGCTATCAACAACAATATAACACAATGATGATTTAACCTAAATTCAGTTCATGAAAGCTTTTATATTTACACCCGGTGGCTGCAGGAACAGTGGTTTGCTTGGAATAAAGAGAAGAAGAAATGAGTGGTTAGCATGAGTAGTGACAGCCATGTAGGCTGAACAGACAAAGAAAAGAGCGCCACCTACAGAAACTCATCGACAGAAAATCCAAGGAAAAAGACGTCACTGTACCGGTCATACTGTTTGATACTGAAGTGATCTATATGAAGTACCGTGAAAAAAAAACACCACAGCAATGATGTCACCAAAAATAAAAAAGGGACTTTGAGGATTAGATTCAACCTTATTTGGCCATATAATCTTTCTTTTAGTTTACAATTTTATTTTTTTTCATCTACAGATGAACTCAAGATGTAGGGGTCTAGAATATGGCTATGTACTGTAGTTTCCATCCTTACCTGTTGTTTAGAACTCCTCTTTGAGCCTCATTCATTAACTTGGCTGCCAATGTAAGGATGACTTTAATCTCAGGGAACTGGGAGCTAACATATTGTGAGGGTAATGCATGGGCAACATAATTTTGAAAGGTATGTTATATATTGTTTTGCTGCTTTGTTACTAGTCATACCGCATGGCATAAAATGTAAAAGCCATTCTGTTACCATGACCAGCAAAGATGCTGTGTGTTTTCCTACCCTGTGGCCTTTTAATGAAGAAATACTAAACCAACACACAAATGCAACAGATGATTAGAGAGATAAATAAATCAGCAGACAAAGATAACTGCTAATACAACAGGCCTAATACATATAAAGTGACTGTTCATTTAGTTCATTTGGGCTCCAATGGTCTGTGGTAGCAATTGCAAAGCATCTGCTGTGGGAAGCTCACCACAGGGGGCGATGCCTAATTCCATAAAGTAAAAGCACATTGTTTTAATTGCCATGCTATGAGGAGAGGGTCTGGAGGTGACAAATCCAAAGTACTGGGGGATATTAGTATTCGGATGGGCCTCCAACTTGATGGGAAGCACCATTAGTAATGAACTTCCAGGCTTAGAGAAGTGATTTGCATGAAAGGCGAACTCCGTAGTGTAATGATGTTCAGAGTCAAATCTGCCCGTCCAATGAACGAGGTACTGGTTGCCTTATGGCACTTTTTTACTCTCTCTGTTTTGATTAACTCTGAGATGACCCGACTTGTATGCAACTCATGTCTTTGAATTAAGGTTGTCTTGATTTGCTCTGCAATTGAACGTGAAAGGAGGGGATGAAGAAATGCGTCATGGGCGGGATATGTCATCAGTGAATTGGTAGATTTGATCTCATTTATGAATACGGCTCCACAATATATATATATATATATATATATATATGTGTGTGTGTGTGTGTGTGTGTGTGTGTTTGCTCGTGGGGAGCCTTTAACACAGGATATATCATAGTCACTAGACTATGTCAGCATAGTTTGGAAAAACCATCAATTTACATTTACATCATCTGTAAATGTAAAAAAAAAAATATATAACCAATAATATAGATCAACCATATGCTTTTATCAAGGAATAAATTCAAGTAAATATCCCAAAATGTGTCCCAAACACTTCACAGGCTCTAGGTTCTGCTAGCAGTAGTTGCAGCGGAATGATGTGTGCAGTTCAGTGCTGCAGTTCATGATTTAGGCATTAAGGATTTATATTGCATCCTCATACTCCCATTATGCTGTCAACATCCATTTCCTGTGCCACACACACGAGCGTGCAAACTTATGCAGATGTGCACAACTTGACAGTGGGAGCGGAAAATGGGAAGCCGCTCTCCTGTGACGGAAAAACAAAATGCATCATTTCCATTTGTATGGAATGGCGCAGTGGCACGGTCAAAGCAGTCTCGTGGAGAGGGATCTTTTCACATACAATGAAAGCTACATGACCGAGTGAATATTCAGGCAATGCATGTTCTCAGTGCCATTGTTGTCATTGTTACCGCAATAAAGGCTTCCACATTTATTAAACAAGATAGAAAATAGATATGTTTTGTATCGAAGATATGTTTGAAATGGCAGCTGATGACAGAGCCATGTATGCATCATGTAAGGAGATGCTTATTAACATTAACTGTCTAGACCTGCCTGTTTCACTCTACCTACAGACCCACAAACAGACAAACAAAAGCTTGCGTGCTCAAATTGCTTGTGAAAAAAACTGCCGTGTCAGCTGTCTCGGCCTGTCAGAGCAAGGTATGCAGTGGGGACGAAGCAGGTGGCCATTGTAAAATTACCGTGCTTGAGATCAGTGGCTTGCAAAAGTGAGTGTAAGGGGACGGCAGCTAGCATACAATTCCTTGGTTTACTGGGGAGAACTCTATAGATGGCAAGACCCAGGCCGCCACATGGAACATTCAGTTTTGCTGGAAAAAGATATTTTCCCTCAAAAAAAATGGGGCTTTGGAAACATGCTGACTTATTGTACAACCTAGTTGAACTCATTTTTTTTTATTGAAGACTCAAAATTTGAAAGAATTATAAACTGCCTGTAACAGCATTTTCAGTTCAGAGGGAGTTGTATGACCCAACTAGTTTGCTCCACTATTAAACTGCATACTCACTGCCCTCAGTTTGGCTTTTTACTTTTCTAAAGTAGCACAGTTAGTTATTTCCCCCCCTGTCTGTCACTACCGGCAGGTGTTTTGTCTGCAGTTGTGCATTCCCATGTAATTAAAAAATGATCTGGTCCTAAGGTTCTGACCAAGATTATAGGCACCCGTGCATTTTATACAGATAATGTACAATATCTTCTGAAATAACTTGAAATTAAAACTTGCAATTGTTACATCTCCATCTGTTTTATTTAACAGCACATGATGAAACAATAATACAAATATAAAACATAGTTCATGACTTAAACATTGAAAAGTGGCGATGGCCATGATTATTTGTCACCGTTTACTAATACTTAGTTGAACAGACGTTGGCAATGATGACTGCTTCCAAGCGTTTCTTGTAACCATTGATAATCTTCCTGCACCTTTCTGCTGGCTGTTTGTCTTCAATTGCAACCGACTCCAGTTCTTCAGTGTATGAAGGATTCCAACTGCACATTTCAGGTCTCACCATTGGTTCTCAATGGGATTGAGATCAGGACTCATCTCTGGCCACTCCAGAACAGTCCAACATAGCTCATTTCACTCCAAAATGCCTTGGTAATCTTCTGAGTTCATGATTCCCTTAATACTGTATGCTCAAGACATCCAGTACCCGTGGCAGCAAAAATACAATATATTGTACATCATCTGCATAAAATACAAGGGTGCCAATAATCTTAGCTAGAAATGTATTTGAAGTAAATTTTGCTGTTCTTACTTTACTTGAGAAAACTACATGCGTCAAATTCCTCTACTCCCTTACCTCAATATGTCAAGATTGATTGATCGTGCACATTTTTTTCTTCATGAACATTTTTTGATTGCCATTATATCTTTCTTAACATGTCCAACAATATAGTTGTTGTTGGACATGTGCATTTTTCAATCAAACTTTGACAGTGCTGAATGAATAAATTCACCAGCTAAGAAAATGGCAGATATCGACTCTCCCCTCCATTCCAAATTTGGTCTCTAATATGTCACAAAAATGGAACAGATGATGACATGTTATTCATTGTTGTAATTAAAAAGATGGAGTTGACTGTCCTCAAAGAAATTGATCTCACCACTGACACCCCCCCCCCCCAAGCTTAGATTTTGCTGCTTAATTAATCGTGGGAGGGAATCAGTATTTGTAGAGTACACAGCATGATTTGAGACAAAAAGACATCCTGCTAACAAGATGGATGTTAGGCTTTACTGTCTCATAGCACGTTAGAAAACATCTGCTGGAGCCACAAAAGGGCTAGAATTACATACTGAACATGATAGATAATGTTGTGCATGTTACGGCTGGGTATTTGTTTTAATAAAAGTAAACACAGCTCCCTATATTAATCACTATTGATTCAGAAAAATGAGGTGTGGGTCTTCTTCCTCATTGGCCTTAGATATCACTGCACTGCACGGTGACCTCACATTTCAGTACTGGTGGCGCAATTAGGTGCTTAGTGAATTGAAAATACAAATTGTTTTTTCAATCTTAGAGCAACACACACACATTTTATGCTTAGCAGTGGATCAATCCTTTTATTCATCATTTTTCAATCTAATCATCTTTTAGCTCACTGTAATGTTATACATCTGAATATTTGTCTGCATTACAAATTACATGATCATGTACTACATGACATGCTGTAGCCCTTTGTGGACTTGAGTGGTTGCTCTTACCCTGGAATATTCCATGGGCCGCACCAAATGGGACACAAGGTCATAAAATAAGTGTGTGAGTGTGTGAGCCAGAGAGTCAAGGGGTGCTAATGTTGGTTACTTTGATCTTAGCTGCACTCAAAAGTCATTTTCTACTAGATTAATCGGGTACTTCAGGGTCACCCCTGATGCCTCTAATGATGCTCTCGAGAAACTCTTCAAGGCTTGCAAGAGTACTCCCTAATTAAAACCAAACTACTTTGGACTGGGGAAAAAATGTGTTTTTTATTTTTGGTGGCAATCTGGGCTTAATTAGTTATCTATACATAATATCACATACTGTTTGCATATCTGATAAACATGCCTGACATATCACAGCAGCTTAATGTTCACCTGTCAAAGATCAAAACGTGTAGCCTCGATATAATCCTTTCCATAACACAGTTATACCACCCACAGCTTGCTGTGACACCCCGTCTTCTCCCACAGTCACTTTTGGGGAGAACGCCTGTCTGCTAAAATTGAAAAAGCTGATATAACCCCTTTTTCCATTAGGGCCCTTTGAGAGCCAAGAGGTCTTCACTGCAGGGTGTTAGCAAATATGAGTAATGCTCCCCTCTCCTGTAGCAAGCTCTTAACTATATAAATTATTGAAATGTCTGGGACTCCATTTTTCCTTTCTCCCGTTTTACTATGTGGAGTGAAGCGCCATTCTCAGGGGGAAGCGAACTTGCATGAAGTCCGTTTCCTCAGACATTTATAGTGTACGGCTCCCGGAGTGCTCGTCTTATGATACCATGTTTAAATGGAAGAGTCCTGAGCCGTGACCCATAAAGATTTTTGGTACTGTCATGCTGAAATGCTAAAAGTGGTTGAAGTTCAGAGGAATTTAGGAAGGATTCTGAAGCTGATGCATTCTTGTTAGTATTTTTTTTTTTCAAACTTATACACACATCCACAGACACACACACAAAGATTGTTTAGCTGACATCCACTCCAAGATATTAGAAATGCCTGTTTGACCAAACTGACCCACTTGCTTCCGAATGTACAGTACATGAAGGTTAATGAAGCAACTCAGTGTCTCACAGTTTTGCCTTCTGTCTGTTTTCCTGCCCGGTAGGAAGACTCACCTGGTCTCCAACACTCTCCTGGGCCCCCGCTGGCCCCAGCTTCTGGCTTTGGTCTGTGTCAGCTACCTACACAGCCATACGATATTGATAAAGCTAAATAGCTGTATATACTTTAATGCTTATAAGAGTTTTAAACTTCTATTATTGAGCATTTAGAGAATTGGTGACTCCTTTCTTCTTGCATTGTCAGAAAGAGAAAAGGAACTAAAGAGTGTGTGTGTCTATGTAGGTGAATCCAACCGTCTGATCTTTTACATCTCTTGAGCTTTGGGGAAATTAGATTAATGATGAATTATCTTTCTTTCAATATGACAACATGAATTATTGTTCAAAGGGGGTTAGTCAAAGAGGGAGATGTTTACACACATCTACTTCATTTGAACTTAATAAATACATCACATACTCATCCCAAGCGGGCCTGAAGAGGTTAAAATCCTGAAACGTAAAAAACACAACAGAAGTCTGGGGGAACATGCTTCAAAGTGAATGGAGGCGTCTCTAAGGAGGAGATGACAGTGTGTGGTTGTTTATATATCCCCCACCACGTCCTCTTTATTTGAGAATGCTTAATGCACTCAAGAGGATCAAATGTGGGTTGATGGACTGTTAAAAAAACAAAACAAAAAAAAGCTAGGTACACTTCATGGAGGAGAGAGAGAATAAGAGAGACATCCATCTCAGCTTTGTGTTTGGCAAATAGCTCAAAGCATTGTCAAAGTAGTTTTCTACACTCTTCCTTTGAATATTACTAATAATAACGGGGAAAAATGCTGATGGCAGATAAGATGACAGGAACAGAAGTTGTTGTTTTTTTTCTCCCCCACACTAAATAAATGGGGCACTGTTTTCTGAAGTAAATGGAATCATCGCTCAAGGTAACAACCAGCAAATGGAATATGCAAAGTGAAATCCTGAAGGGGGAGGGAGAGGGACAGAAGGCGAGGAAGAGGGGCAGGCCGAAAAAAGACAGATAGAGGGAGCATCTTTAGCGCCGAGCGTCTTTTAAAGTCTCGCAGATGAAAAGTGAACGGATAGGGGCAGATGAAGAAATCGACCGCAAAGTGCAGGCGAAGCAATGCGAATGGGAAAGACAATGATAGTGTGGAAGAAAGACATGGATATAGGTAGAATGTTTGGAGGCGTAACTCTCTCTCTCTCTCTCTCTCTCTCTCTCTACCTTCCCCCTAGGTGATCTTTACTCAAAACAGTACATCTGGCTGAGCTGACGTGTAGTCTGTAAAGCACGAGGGGGGCATCTGAGCGTAAATGGAGCTTTGTGCCTGGCTTCCTGCCTGCCTTGCTGCTTGCCCAGCCAGGCCTGTAGAGAAAGGCCCCCTCTCCGCCCTTCCTGCTTCATCTCCCCTTTTCATCTCCCTCTTTACCCATCCATTTTAGCACTACCCCTAAGGGGCATCCGACACTAACACTCCCTCTCTCCTGCTCTCAGTCTCTTCTCCCCACTCCCTTTGCATATGTTGTAACTGGAAGAATATCACAGCTAATCCGTCATGTTTATGAATGACACGAGGCCAAGGGAGAGTCGGAGCGTACATCTCTGTTGCATGCCCTCTGCTTGGCTGATCCAATCTGCCCCAGCACCGATGGCCGTAAAACATGTCTATGGGGGATGGTTGGCTTGGAGGAACACTAGGCAGGGTCAGTGTAAAGAAACCACTAAAGAAGCTATTTTCCCATCATATAATTTCCGACCAAAATCCTGTCAGTTGCTTCACTATAGAGCTACGTACGTCTGTGTGACTCTCCAATACAGTCTTAGAGAGCCAATGACAGTCCAAAAAGCAAACCCCAAATTGTCCAAAGCATGTCTTTTTCAATACATTGATTGCTGGCTTCGTAATGAGACATAGAATTGATAAAAACATGTCAAAATAAAAATGATCTTAAGTTATGTCTATCGCGTACAGTTTTGATGCTACCTCGGCTATTGTTTGAGCACTTGTTTACTCTTTTCGGGCCATCTGCAGCTGCCCGTTTACATGTGCTGCTATGGAAAGCAGTGCAAAATAAATAGTGAAAGTTATCAGGTAATGGATACAATGAAAATTAAATATTGACATGTCTCATTACAGAGTGATGTCAATATGTTGAAAAATATATGCTTTGAGTGCTTTTTGGTTTCATATTTGGAGTGTCAATTGGCCCTATATGCAGGCCAGTATGATGATGGTAGTTTTACACTGAAACAATATTTTGGTGAGAATCGATAGGTATGATGGAAAGACAAGGTTGAGTTCTACATACAGTAGAAATGTACACAATATTCATGTCGAGGTATAGTTGTGACACTGTTGGTAGTCCTGTCTTGGTTTGCACTCCAAAATGAAGACACGTCGATCATTGGGAATATAGCAGTTTTTGATCTTGCCTGATCTGCTGTTAATCCATATATGGTGTTGTGGTTTGTGTTAGGATGATCCAGAAATATTATGGATCCTTAAAATTATTATTATAGTTTTTAATTAATTTAAATTGTTTATTTCTTTAGGTATTTTTTTTATTCTTTAGCTACATTTGAGCCTAAATAAATCAGGGGTAAAAAGGCATGTCACGCTATTATTTTAAAAGTTTAATACTATGACGCCACAAGTACGTTGATTTGAGTTTTTAGAACTAGTTCTCCAATGTCATTCAGAATGAGGAATGGCTGGGAGTGTTCATCTGTGAAGGGGGTTTTTGGGAAAATAAAGGGCCCGATGATTAATTGATTGACTCGACAATGGTTTTCTCATAATCTCAGGCATTAGCCGAGGCTTTTTAATGGCAAATAAGCAGCATTCAATTAATTATACAATCTCAAAGGGGATTTATGGAAGAAACAATCAACGCAGGGCAAAGGGGGAGAGGATGCTATTTTTCACTGAGACAGAGTGCCGTGGACCTCGGGTTAAGAGAGCTCTCTACTCCT